>MU225498.1:593305-606459 GCA_018584345.1 Thuja plicata | reverse complement strand
GCATGGTAACTCCCATATCTATGTATGCCACATTTCATAAAGTGTGTGCCACTTGTGTTATTTTCTCTTAAGGAGGAATCTAAGGGATACCTTGGTTTATCCCAATTAAATAATACAACCAAGGGATGATAAAAGATACGTAAAATGAATTATCCTCACAAGAGGACAAAATAGGTGTAGGGATTCCATAGGAATCTCCTAATTACATAATGCAAGTAAAGATTAATTTCTAACAATAAACTCTCTTCAGAGAAGGGGAAGTCAAGTGATTTTGCTCTTGGGCTTCTAGCTTATGATGTTGGTCATGCTGGCACAATTGTTGTCATCCCTGAAACGACTTCTGGTGTGTCTCCTATTGATAATTCTTCTAGAGCTATCCTTGGACCTTTATGTATTGGGGATGTGAAGACTACTACTATTTCTATTGGAATTACTATGGCTGACCCGATGTTGGTTGTAGGTGTTTCAACTAGATCTCCCCCTGTCTCCCTACACCAAGGGGAAGAGATGATTGTTGTTGTAGCTATTGGAATTAATGTGGAGATGTATATGTTGAATAGGAATAGGAATTTTGTTGGTCGTACTGTTTATGCTAGCTCTGATTGTGCTTCTGATTTCCTCCTTTTTGTGGGTTCTGGGGGAGGGCCTGTTCTGATGTGGCAGATTGAGGCTGCTAAAGTGGAAGACAGATGGACCGAGGTAAAAGGTAAAAAATATAAAAGGTCCTTGCCCTCATTTGAAATATCTCTTCTATCCCAAAATAAGGGGACTAAATGTAAATCCTAATTTTGGGATTTTGGTTTTGGGCTGCCGGTTAAGAACGCTTCTATCTTTTGTAGCAATGTTCTTTGTTTTGATGGTTGCCTACCATTACTAGCTAGTCTATTTTTTTTTGTTTTAAGGAAGCTCCAATGCCTTATCCTTAGTTTCAACTATGTATAGGGTTTTGAGGCCTCTTCAAAACCTGCTTTTACCTAAATTGAAAACATCAATAAACATTTTTTAATCATATCACAATTACCTCCTCCATCACCCGCTTTTGTTTTATCTAATGCATTTTGGTTTCTTCTGTCATCATTTTTTCAAATACTTTCCATTTTATTAAAATATTTACTATTTGGTATATGTCATGGAGGGTTTCATTTTTTTAAACGATTATCCATTTGCATAAAGGGTTACAATAAAATGATGAATTCTACTTCTGCGTTCTTGCATTTTGCTATCTTTTGTCATCATTTTTTCAAATGGAATCCATTTCAACAAAATGTATACATGCCTATACATACATATGTATATGCATGTCTATTATATATAGAACTGCATAATTAAGGAAATGCAACGATGTATACTACATACATGCATATATATACATATGTTTCCATGTATACTGCATACATACATATGTATACACATGTATATTGTATACAAAACTACCTAATGGAGAAAATGTGTTCAAACCTTTGCTTTATAGGGTTTCATAATGTTTGGACATGCGTCCAAGATAAGGCATGTACATAGCCTATGATGGACATAACAGGGACATGAGGGATCACTGTTCACCCTTTTACCAACACAAAATTGAAACATGTGAACATGCCCATATGCCTAAATACTTGCAATTAGGTACATTTTAATTTTAAAATTGTGCTTTCTTATTAATTATATGTATACATTATTATCTAAACATACATAAATATGTATACATATACATAATGATGTATACATATACATAATTATGCATACATATACATAATTACATTTATGTATACATAATTTTGTATTGACGATCACATTAAAATGTTATATCCATGTGTGCACAATTACATATATATTTTAGTTAGCTCTACAAATGTTTGGGCTATGCTCTACAACCTCCAGGTAACATTGTGCCCATCAAGCATGCTTTTTTTCTTGAATGTACAATGATGGAATTAAAAAATGATTGTCTCGATGCCTTCCTTTTACTTTAAATGTTTATAATTTTGTAAATGTAATCGAGGGTTTTGGTTTTCTGTTAAAAGATTATTGAGTGTTATATGATTATCCTGATGTAGGTAAACTGAGATTCATGACATGAGGTAAAGGTAAGGGTAGAGGTAGAGGTAGGAGGGGTATGCCATCATAAGGAAGACAGAGTCATGAAGTGAATGAGGTAGGGGGAAGAGGTGGAGGTAGAGGTAGAGTTAGAGTGACTCATGAAGTACACTTAACAGATCTAGTGGATAGATTCCCCAATGATGAAATTAATATTTATGATAAGAGCCAAGAAATAGATATTGCATGTGACAATGAGCCTAATCTACAAGAAAATCCTGTTGTTGAAAACCTTGAACCTGTTAGTTAGTAAAAGCAAAGAGGAAAATGGTCCAAACATAACATAAGACAAGTAATTATTTGTATAGTAGAGAAGGGGATGTCAACTAGAGCTGAAATAATAAAGTTTGGTGTCCCCAATACCAGTTTAAGGTCATGGTCGACATGGGTTACAACAACCATTAGGGTCCATGTATCATTTTATTAGAAGAGGAGGCTAAAATTGCCCAATGGTGTAAGGAAATGGCAGGAATTGGACACAATATGTTGATCAATAAACTACAAAAATTGTTTCCCATGTTTGCGGGGATAGGTAGAACCCATTCAAGAATGGTATGCCAAGGAAATCATGGTGGGTTGGTTTTTGTTGTAGCCACCCTGATTTGACTATGAAAACAACTGAAGGAGTAGACAATGATTGAGAAATTATGCTACAACCTTCTATTGTGTTGTCATTCTATGACAACTTGGAGAACATCTACAATTTGAATGACTATGGATTTGTTAGAATAACTCAGAGGGGGGGGAGTGAATCAGTGGCCTCAAAAATAATTCCAATACTCCAACCTGAACTTATATCACAAATATAATACCTTCAGTTATCATCCAGTCCTACAAGATGTATGCCTTATGTAAATCTAAGAAATATATACTACTCGGTGGATATACTATTTATCTTTTTCTAGCCTTTACCGAGTAGCAGTAATTAAACTTAGTGTTTACCGATGAATCCTATTTTAGTAATGTTTAAAGAAAAAAATCAAAGCAATGAACCATATACACATTTGACACATGGATTTTTAACATGGAAACCCTGTTAAGGGAAAAACCACTTGGGGCCGGTAACCCAAAATTTTCACTCTTATGAAGTGAGCTCGGTGAAGAGCCAACCCTGTTAAAGGTTACAAACACACTGTTAAGTGCAACCGTGTTAGAGGATTCAAAACTAACATTTTATCTTTTTACCTCGCATTCACTATGTTGTCAACAAGAAAACCTTTTGATACTCTTGAGTATCTCAATACTATAAGGATGGTTAAATCCCACTCGGTTAAGAGATTTTCTGAATCAATGGTTAAACTGAAACAGTAAATGATCTGTTCAATAATACAACTTTACTTTGCATATTTTTAGATCTATCATTAGTCCATAATACCTTTCTAATCAATATGCTCTTCAATTCCTTTTTCTCTCCTCTTTTTTCTTTTTTGCTTGGTGAATGCTCTTGCTTTTGTTGCTCAGTGTCTGCAGAATTCTTGGCTCTGTTCTTCAACCTGTATGATTAGATCTGCATGAAGACTTCTATCTTCACCAAAATTATATTAAGCATTCCTCTCTCATATAATCAATTCCTTGCCTCTTTGTATAGACATGATTTCACCATTTCAATCTCCTTGTCTTTCTTATTCTTGACGTAGATTGCTTCTTGATCCCAAATCTTGCCATGCATTGCTTTAATCTTTAAAGCTTTGCTTTAGTTTTATCCCATAGATTTCTCCTTGATAAATGTGAATAAAACTAGCTTTAAACCTTCTTCTTATCCTTAGTTCAACTAGTCGATGGAAATAAAGTAATCAATTAGTTAACTCTAAATATAGCTCTGCCAGCTATGTAGTTTTGTCGTTTACTAAATCCAGTTGATTTCGGTCATCAACTCTTAGTTTGCTCAGTAAAACTTGCTCAGCTACTTCTGATCTTAGGTAACATTATCATCTTGGGTACCACTATGTCTCTCAATAAATCCTGTCCATCAGTGTTGTCTTTCCATTGGGCAACACTGTGAACTGCTCGGGGTTCACTGTTCTTGGGTAACCTTGTCGCTCGGTGTATACCTTTACCGACAATAAAAAATTTATCTCTTTAGATCTTCAAGTGTTGTGATAATATGTGTATGAGAAATCATAACATATTAGGTTTACATCAATGACAATACAATACATTAACCAATTTAATGTATTGCATTTACTTTATGTAGCTTGGTGATCATCAAGTTATCATCTTCAAGAATTCAATCAGTTATAGTTCATTAATCTCCCCCTTTGGCATTGATGGAAACATACTATCAACTCAATATGAAATATGCTATAACATACCAAACTTATTATTCTATAACTAATTCAAATTTCTGACTCTCGGTAAGCTCTTCTAGCTTAGATTTGATTCTTGTAGAGTTCCCTTCTTCATTCCCTTCAATGGATAGATGTAGCAATTTTGTCTCTCCCTTTGTTGTAGAATTTGTTCTCCCTTTTCATTTAGAATATGTTCTCCCTTTTTTGGATAGATATGTAGTGTTAACTTTTCTCCAATTCTCTCCCTTATATGGATGGTTGTTTCTTTGAATCTTTCTCTCCCTGATGGATATTTATTTTCTCTCCCTTTGGATGATCATGATAGATATTTCATATTTCATATCTCTTTCCCTTTGACAACAATGTTAAACATAAATGTATTCATTGAATTCTTCTGTCCATCAGCAATATAGCTTTGTAGTAGCCAACAATATCTCTAGTGTTCGGTGTAGATGAGTACCTTCTGTGTACTTGATATATCATTGCAGTCCATATCTCATCTTGCATCAACATGATTGATCTTCTAATAATGTGTAGGATGATGCAACCTCCAAGTCAACTTAGTGACCAGTAGACAAGGGTCGAACCCCTAGTCTTTTCCTTGGGTACTCAAATGTATATTTTGGCAGTGGTTTTGTGAATATGTTTGCTAATTGTTCTTTGGATTGTATATATTCTAGTATCACCGCTTTCGCTTGTACTTGTTCCCTCAATTAATGATAGTTTATTGCTATATTCTTTGTCTTAGCATGCATTACATGGTTCTTTGAGATGTTTACAGCACCAGTATTATGACAATAGATAATTACTAGTTCAAGAATTTCTTCATTCACACCTTTCAGTAATTGCTTGATACATGCAATGTTAGATCAATTTGCAGCAGATTATATAAAAGTAGAGAGTGGATCACAGTTTTGGCTTGTGTTAGTGCAGCTGGAATGACTATTCCTGGGTTTTACTTATTCAAAGAAAAGACGTACATAAAAAATTACATTAAAAACTGTGAGGCTGGTGCATGCATGACATGTCAGGAGCATGCATGGATGACAAATGAATTTTTTCTTAACCGGTTACAACATTTTGCAGTATCTATTCCTAGAGGGGATTCACCCATTAATATGACGCTTCTTATTTTTGATGGTCATGGTAGCCATGTGGCGTTCAAAATAATAGAAGAAGTCAAGCACTTAGGAATTGAATTTCTAACACTGCCTGCTCATACAAGCCATAGGCTACAACCATTGGATGTTAGTGTTTTCTCTCCTTTCAAGAATTACTTCAAACAACAAAGAACTACATGGATGCCAAATTGTAGAGGTCTAAAAGTGTCCCCGCATACTTATATTAATTTAATTAATATTCCCTTAGCATTATAGTTAATTCTAGTTATTTAACTATTTTTGTTATATTCATCTATTGATTAAATTAAATTAATTCATTATTCTATGGTATCTAAAGTTAATTTAAATACCCTTCCCTAAAATATTAAATTTACATTTAATATATGATTCTCCACAAAATCCCCCTTTTAAATAAATTCTAATTTATTTATTTCCCTCCACATCCTAATATTCTTCTAAAGTTATGATTAAATATAAATCTAATTAAAAATTAATCCTAATCCAATCTAGGATCCTACCCTATGCCTACTCTACTCCTACTCTACACCCATCACCTCACTCTCTAAACCTACTTTCTCATTAAAACACCCATTAATCCTACTTAAAAGGTGATTCCTAACCTTTTCAGTCCTAATGGAGTGCTCACACATGTGTGAGAAACTCATCCCAAAGAGGCCACCCAACTTCCTTAAATTCTCTTACACCTCGGTCCCCCTATTCCTTTCTCCAAGGTTGCTCACACATGTGTGAGCAATCTTGAACCTCTCAAAACTTATAGGCTTGGATTGACTTTTTGCATGGCATGTCATTTTTTCCCTTGTGTCCTCCATGTGGCATCTATGTAGATGCCACATGTGCTCCACCTCACCCAAGCCCTTTCCTTCCCTCCAAAAATCTATAAATAGGAGCCTTGCCAAGAGCAAATCATCCATTCCTTTATGCATTGTTATCATGCTAACATAGCTCTATGATTTGCATTGTATTTTCATTTTCTTAGTTCATTTCAATCTTAAGCACTTAGTGTTAGGAATAACAGTCCATAAGCACAACTAAGGGGGGGGGGGGGGGNAAGGGGGGGGGGGGGTGTGAATCAGTTGTAATACAAAATATTAAACCTTAATCTTTATAAACCAAAACTTCAATGCAAATGATAAAATAGTAAATGCCAACACAATAACACAATACTTGTTGTCGAGGAAACCCTGTTAAAGGTAAAACCCCAGTGGGAATTAGCACCCACAACTAATGTACTGAGAGTATAGTATCCCTGTTAAGAGATTTAGCTCTGTTAGGAACTTATTACAATATTACAGTACACAGTCTTTGTTAAAGGACAGACCCTGTTAGGAGTCAAGAGAAACAGTGGGCTAACTGCCTGGGCACACTGCCCAAAGAAGGTTAAAGCCACCCTCAAGGATTCACAATCTGAAAACTATATATAAGGAATATACAATCTAGTGAACTATCTGATAGCAACTGTCTTTGCTTGGTTAGTTCCAATGAAGTATTCTTATCACAAACTCTGCTCTACATCCAACAGCCAAACAAGCTTCGCAACTTTCACACTTCTCTGCCTTTTCAATCTCCTCCTCATCTTTCCAAAAGAAAAGATCTCTCATTTATACCCTATTACAATAATTGATTAGGTCAGACAATTAAGCTTTCCCAATACACAAATAATTAATTAGGTCAGCCAATTAGGCTTTCCTAATATACAAATAATTGTCTAACCCCTTGCTAAGATACACACGGTACCTATAATAAGTAAGCATCAATTACAATCCATCAAATATAGTCCAAGATCTGAAATCCATGCTCTCAATTCATAATACACGTTACACGTTTGAAGTCGGCCACCAAATAGGTCTCCTCTAGATACACACCACAACTGATGTCACTAATACTCTCACAACTATCGATCAACAAAAAACATTCCTCAATGTGTCCTCTATCATCCCCTAAGCACACATGTGTAGAATAATATTTGCCTGTAAGATATACAAAAAATACAGAGACCTGCTCTGTCAAGCATCATTGTCACAGTCCAGAAACCAGTCTTAACTAAATCATATCTAACATCACCAATATGTAACCTCAAGTCAAGAGACCTTAGGAATAAGGTCATCATACATCCTTCTTCATATCCCTATCTTCGATCATTCTGAATCATCCGTACAATGTCTGTACACTTTTATTAGTTATCATAACTAGTTTGTTCTCTCCACAAAAACATATGTTGACATCAATGACAAAACATGAATATCAATAGCATAAATAGTACCCAAATATGATATCATACAACACTTAGATATTACATATTAGGAATCAATGGAAATGAATCTTAATCATGCTTGATCTTGCACACCATCTTAGGTTAGTATTTGCATTTACACCTTTTTGTGGAAGCTTGGGGTAAAGTTCTTCATACTTTGTCTTTGAGTTCTTCATCTCATTTCAAGTAGCTTGCATCTTAAATCATCATCCATATCAAGTGGGATTTGTATTTTTTGTTGGGAGAGCACACCCACAAACCATCTTATGAGCAAATCTAATAAGTCTGTAATAGGGTGTAACTTATTGTAGCTCAATCTGATGTTATTTGGATTTGTTTGTTTCTTTCTTTCTTATTTATTGATTTAGATATTCATATGTTCTAACCCGCTAATATTTTCATGTTTGAGCTTAATCCCAATAGGTTGAAGAATTCCTCATACACATTCTGGCACACCAGGTGGGACCCACATCCCTAAAAATTTAGAAATTTAAAAAATTTCCATCATTTTACGTCACATTCTAAAAATTGTCATGCAGCACTGTCTCTGACCTGGAATAGTCGTCTACACTTCTAAACTATCATCTACGCCGATCGACGTCTGCGCAGATGACGTCTCTGACCTGAGACTATCGTCTCTACCTGCGATTAAAAAACTTTAGTTTTAATTTGTTTAAAGCATTTTTTGAAATATTTAGCTTTTTTTAACTCTCGATTTTCTGATAGGGTGTCACTTTTACAGAGTTAAATGTTTCAAAAATTATATATCTTGTTTTTAACTAAAGTTTTTTGCTAACTTGACTTTTTGTTTCGGTGTTTGCGTAGGTTGATCGTTATCTCCACAGATCATTGTCTGCGATCCTAAATCGTCATCTGTGCATCTTAACATTTACTGTCATGTATAAATCTTTAGTTGTTTTAAAATAGTCGTCTGCATTTTTAATCTGTCATATGCGCATATTTTTGTTTCGATGTCTGCGGCTTTGAATAGTCATCTACGCAGATCATCATCTGTGACCTGTCACTGTTGTCTAGGCATTTTTGCTAAATCCTGATAGTTTTAGCTGGGTTTTTGGCTTACTAATCTCTTCTAAGTGTTGCAACACCATTTTTTTGAAGACTTGACAGTTCAAACTACTAACATTTTATGTTGTAAGACGTTAAGAAGAAGAAAGAAATACTTAAAACTACTAATATTTATCCTTCCAGGTTGCCTAGGAGATTCAATCAAACAAAGTGTCTTCTTTAATATTTTTCTAGGCACATTAATGAAGGTTTATTCTTGATACTTTATTAAGTGATATGGGAGTATGCTCTTATCTTCTTAAGATAATAAAAAACCTAGACTCATTCGATAAGGTACTTGGGAATAAGCTTTCGGAAAGAACAAACTTGTCTATCATGTTTGGGAGAAAACAATATTGGATAGGAGATTATGCTCTTTTCCCCTTGTGGGAAAATCAGAAATCTAGACCCCTCTTTTTACCAATCCATGCTTTTGAGTTAAACATTTAGATGGGCCTGCCAGTTGAGGGAAAATCTCTTGGGAATGACCCATGTGAGAACAAGGTGAAAGCCACAACACTCCAACTCACGTTAATAAAATTTACTCTTTGAGGCCAAAGCTTCAGGAGTCAGATATTGTTTGAGCTTATACTCAGCTCATGCCTAATACAAAGTAGGGTTGCGAGGTCTCAATCATGTTTACGTGACTGCTTGTGCCAAGGTGCTTTGTGGAGCTATACGTCTTAATCGCGCTGACACGAACACATAGGACATAACCAAATGGAGATCCATACTCAGAACTGTTAATATAAAAGCGTACCTAGTTCACCTTGGAAAGCTTGATAATGTTGTGCAAAGAGGATAGTAACCTCCCCAAGATCACTCATACATTCATGCCACCTTGAGCATTTGGAGTCGGCTAATACAACATTATGATTGGAGCCATTGTGTGCTCAGTGATGACCATATTCTGATTAGCTCTTGTGTGTGTGCCTATGTTTATGGGTAAATATTTCCATGCTAATCCAACTTCCTTAGGTAGGTTGTGTTTGAAGTGCTTGTGGAACATTAACTACTTGAACATAAATAGAATCCTTATCAAACAGATCTGTCACAATTTTTTGTATCCCTCGAGGTTTCTTTTTCCCTTGTTGGATTGTTTTCAAGACATATGAATGTTATTTTTTTGGTTTGAATGCTTTGGAATTGGTTCTTTCCATTGAACAAATTGACTAGAAATCAGACTGAGAATCAAATTTCATCACAAAACTGTTTTGATCATAAACAGTCATCTCCGACCTGGAATGGTCATCTACACAGATCAACATCTGTGCAAATCATCATCCCCATCTGAGAACAATCATCTCTACTTTAAAATAATGACCTCCTAAATCTAGCAAAATATTTGAAATTTGGTCTTTTTAGAGACCCTAAAATCAATTGTCTTGAAACACACAAAATCAAAACTTTTAGCATAGGACATGACCGATTCGAAAGAGAACAAGAAAGTCAAGACACTATTACCTCTGGTATACATAGAACAAAATAATTCCACACATGAAGCCAAAAAATATTAACACATCATTGATTTCATCAAACAAGAGATTTACACACGTGAGGAATACGACAAATTCATCTATAATAACAAGCTTGTAAGTTTCATGACCAAGTACCATTTGAACCGCACCTTTGTCAACTTTGAACAATACGGCTAGCTGACACATCACAACATCCTTGTTCACTCCTCTTCTTATTACATTTAGCTTACATCTTAGGACCATCATCTTAGTCTCCACCCTTATGACTACATCACCAAATAAGTCTAGAAAAATCCAATTAATCCAAGCATCATCCTAGAACTAATCCAAATCTTGTCATAGCATCATCTAAAAAGAATTTAAAAATCCAAAAACATATCCTTCACTTGGTGTTGTATCATTTTGAGTTGCGTAGTACCCATATCCTATCAAAACAACCATCATTAGGCTCCCTTGAATTAGCATTGTTTAGGGTAGCCCATCTTGTCTTTGTGACCTCATCACCTTGATCAAAAGGTTGGTTTACATTGACAAAGAATTCCATCCTTCGAAGACCATAAGTATGTCTTAGGTTGACATAATCACATCCATCTAATCTTGCATTAGAGAAAGTAACTCATAATCCTTTGGTTACACCAAGTCATCCTTTAGGTCCTTAGGGCACCCCATCATACTAGTATCATCATCCAAAATCATTAAAATCCCAAAATCATTACATCCTCATCCTTAGTCAACTAGGAACCTCACACCTCCCTTAGCATCTTGCATCTCCTTAGGACATCCATTTCATGCCACCCAAAACTTGATCTAAGAAGAGGAAGGACATGGACACCAATCTTGCTGCTAGCTCATCCAATCCGACAATGGACCCTAACACTACCATGGTGACTTTTTATCCTCGTCGCCAAGCACCAAGTGAACACATATGGGCTGACCTAGATGAGACTCCCACCATAAGTTCTATGGAAGCATTCATGAGTCATCCTAGACATGTGCACATGATAAGTGCCATTATAGGACACAATAGCCACACCATCTTGGCCAACTTTCACTGTGAAGGAGTCCAAGTACCACCTAGACTTCTACCACCATGAATCCTATGACCCATTACAATTCCTGGTCATTTTTCCCATCCCATGGTAGAAGAAATTGTTGACCCGCTTCAAAGGACATCCCAAGTTACATCTCTCATACCTTATTTTATTCAACCCACAACTACTCAACCTATAATGCATACCATGAAAGGACCAACGCCATTCTCCATCATGGGGTCATCAGCCTCCGATCTTTTCCCACCTCTGACATCACAACCCATCCAACCTTCACAACCTATCAAACCATCACAACCAAAGCCTAGCCAACCTTCACAACCCCTTCATCCCATTGCTTCCCAAGTTTCACAACCTATGGTTGGTTCTCAACCCATCAAAACACAACCAACCGTTGCTCAACTCATCAACATCCAACCAATCATCTCGCAACCACAAGTCACACAAACTACAAGCACCTCGATACCAAAATCCCTTCCACCTATCATACCTACATCACATCAATAACAACCATAATTAACCACTAGCATGCCACCCACGGGGGCCTTTAATCAACTCCTATTTCCACAAGGGCCCATGTTTCATGCTCAACCAACTATACCCTTGCAAAGTGTCCCAGTACCTCCCACATAATCACAACCTAATCCAACACTTTTGCAACAAGCCTCCCGGGTGGGACAAGCTACACAAGTCACTTCATCCTCAATTTGGAGCTATTCTCAGGCTTCCCTAAAATCACTTGGGATACTAACACATTCAAATATCACAAACCTTGTCACTTCCCAAGTGCAACAACCGTTTGTCAACCCCTTCACCACCACACAGCCTGTTGTGCAACCCATTCAACAACAACAACAACTTGCCTATACCAATTATTTGGTCATGCCTCAATTAGCAACATCACAAACTATCCCACCTCCTCAATAACCAAGAATCCCCTCTCATATTAACTACCTCGCTCCTTCTACTAGGGGAATTCACCCACAACTCACACATCTCATACACAATAGTGCTGCCGCACAACCATCTTATGGGGGTCTAACCCAGGCTTACCCAACCTATTCAATACCACAACAATCACGAACCTCCTATAAAAAACCATCACAATCACAACAGACTCTACCTTCAATCCCCCAACAATACCTGTAACGCCCCGCCAGGCAACCCGAGAGGACAATACATAAAATATCTATAAGATGCAAGTAATATTTTTTTTTGTTTAACTAGAATAATATTCACCATTGTACTTCATATCTCTAAAATAAAAAAAATACTTTTCTACAACTTGAATGCAAGATTTATTCAACTTAAGTCCTCACAGGTTCCCTAACGTCGCTACTAAAGCAACACTATCTAAACTATTTACATGCATGATAAGATATCCATTTAATTATGAGCTTAAAAGATCTACATTAATTTTAATGCACCAAGGTAAATTTCACTAACTTGTTTCTTTCATTAAACATAAGTTAATCGTCTAACATTATTATTCCTTTTATCAATTGATGCCATTAGATCATACTGATTTTATAAATATCTATTATCCTTTGTACCACTTTCCTCTAAACATTTAGGTAAGAGATTAGTATTAATAATGTAGACATCATGCTAGGTACTTCATTACCCATAAACATGAACCAACCCTTAACATTACTATCATGTTACTATCTTGTTTTATTATTTCATAACTAATCATTATTAATAATTCCAATCACTAACCTATCATTTCTCAACAATTTCCTTTGATCCTTTCTTCAAGAGAGAATATATTATTGTTGTAGTACATC
>MU225498.1:552065-589776 GCA_018584345.1 Thuja plicata | reverse complement strand
TAGACAGTATGTCTGATATTAGAATCCTCGGGTACTGGTTTATGAAATCATTATAAACAAACTATAGGAATAGATCAAACAAGTATCATGAACAACTTAAGCTGTAAGAAAACATCGAAAGATATTAATTTGTTCAAAAACACAAAACTTATATTAGGGTTAGAGGGGTATTACAATACCTCTCCCAACAACAGTTGCCTCCTTCACAAACTGCTTACAACCGATCCCCTTATCACACACCTCAATATCCCCCACCAAATCCTCCATACTCGCCAGTCGTGTTTGACCCATATCAAACACCCAACTCTAGTGCACTGGATACCTACTCCACCACCTGTCAACCAAGAATGGGAAGAAATGAAGAACACTCTCAAAGAGCTCTGAGCAGGGACTGAAACCAAGACCTTAAAATTTGAGGAAATGTGTCCCTATCCCTTTGATCAATCCATCACCGCCACACCCTTCCCCAAACACTTTGAGACTCCCAAATTTGACAAATACAGGGGGAAGGGAGATCCTGTCAGCCATGTTAAAGAATATTACATGGCATGCCAAGAGGTAGCATACAATGATAAATTTATCATGCAACTCTTCCCAAAAATACTGGGAGGGATAGCTCTTGAGTGGTTTTACAAAATCCCCTATGACACTATCACAACAATTGTAGAACTATCTAAAAAATTCATATCCCAGTACACACATCACATTGATAATGAACTATCCCTCCTAGATCTATGTAACTCCAAGCAAAAAGGAGGCAAAATCTTGGAAGACTACCTTCAAAGGTGGAAATGCCTCACCACAAGATTGTCATAACAACCTCCTAAGAAACATCTGATAAAGATATTCATCGGCAATCTTCATCCCAAACTGGTGCACCATATCCACATGAACTGTCTGCAAACATATCAAGAAATTAGAAGAAAAGTAATGAACCTTGAAAAGGGTCTCATAGATGAAAAAACCATCAAGCTATACAAAGAAACTCAACACGAGAGACCTAATAATGATCAGTCCCATTATTGGAATAAGAATAAGAGTTTTGTGACTGACGACGCTACCGATACCAAACACGTCTAGATCATTGTAGCCAGTATGAAATTTCCCACACTTGTATATCAACAATCCTCATATCATCAAAACACATGACAATAGGCCACACCAACCTATCCTCCTCCCGGAGTACATTATCAGCCTAACTACCAAGCTTCTGTGAACCAAATAGATGCTATATTAGCCCTGTGTGGACAAGAAAATCCTCGAGCCTAGAATGTGCCAAAACACATGTTCACCCTCTTGGGTGAAGCCATATATGTCATCTTCCATAGAATGGCTAAATTCAATCTAATTATGTATCCATAAATACAAACGTTTGATAAATCAACACCTAAACATGCGTGGTACAAAGACAATGAATATTATGACTACCATCATATTAAGGGACACACCACCATAAAGTACATGAAGCTGAAACACTACATCCAAGACCTCATTGACTATGAAGAGATCACAATAGAATCTCATGTCCAACCATCACCAAATACGAGCTTTCAACATTATCAAAATGTGTTTCCTAAACACAACTTTGGTAAAGGATCTACCAATCCCACTCAACCCTCCAATCAAGGGAAGGGAAAGAAAGGAGATAATGATAATAGAAAAGATTATACCAATGTATATATTAAATACGATAACCTCATCAACTACATATCCCAACTAAATCCCCCAGTCAATGTCATCCTTGTTAAGGGCATAGATAGTCAATGCACAGTCACCACCCACTAAGGAAGAATATCTGTTGTAGGTGCTAG
Source organism: Thuja plicata (assembly GCA_018584345.1). Classification (NCBI taxonomy): domain Eukaryota; kingdom Viridiplantae; phylum Streptophyta; class Pinopsida; order Cupressales; family Cupressaceae; genus Thuja; species Thuja plicata. The sequence goes on along the minus strand of MU225498.1, from coordinate 587,965 downwards.
TACCACTCCATCTGCTGACACATAATACAACCTATTGGAACACCTAGGGAACACCCCTACCCAAATATCCATCCTATACCTCCTCCGCACCTCGCCCATCCACCAAGAAATCCTTAATAAATATCTACAAGAATCACGTGTCCCCAGCGACATTGACCCTACATAATTCCAAAACCTTGTTGGCCACCTATCCACATCTTGTGGGATCTCTTTCAAACCAATAGACATGCCATCCATCGAACCTGACCACAACCTCCCTTTCTGCATCGTCGTCATGATTAAATATTTTTCCATCAAATGGGTCATGATAGATAATGGTTCAACCCTCAATTTATGCACTTTGAAATTCATCAAACAATTGGGGTATACCGAAGAAAACATAATAAATGATCTCATCACCATCAAGGCTTACAACCATCTGGAATGCACATCCGAAGGTACCATCTCACTACCCATCTAGTTGGGCCTAGCAGTTCAAAACACAGATTGGCACATTGTTGATCTTGACCTCCTATTCAACATCATCCTTGGATACCCGTGGATTCACTCCATGAAAGTTGTTCCCTCCAGCTTTCATCAACGCATCAAACTCCCACACAATGACACTGAAATCACCATTCGTGCAGATCCCCAACCCTTTGCATACTATCGTGTGTTGGAGGCCTCTTTCCCACATTCAAATTATTGTCCCAGAATTGACATCGGTACTTCTGTTGCTAGTTCCTCTAGATCCCACGTAGACCCAAAAACTATCCTCTCATCCACTCTCTCCACCATCAAGATCAACAACTGGAGCTATGGAGAATACAACATATCAGATGCCTTTGCATTTGGAGCCCTACCATCAGACCCACACACCCAAGGGCAGCCATTAAACCAAAACATAATAGATCAAAATGAGCCACAACCAAGACAAGTAGTCTCCTTAACATTAATGTCTCATGGCATCCTAAACAACAAGGAAATGGAACCAAACATCAATAAGTGGCTATATCAAGACCCTCAGGGCCCTGATGAAAAAATCCTCAGATATTTCAAAAAAAAATATCCACACTCTCACAAGATAGCAACAAAGAGATGGAATTACCAAGGAGGCGGCCTAGGTCGCAAGGAGGGTGGAATGAAGGCTCCCATTGAGCCTCCCCAGTTGCCAAGAATTCAAGGATTAGGTTTTGGCCTTGACATAATTGGGGGCACTATTGAAATAGCTACACCTATAGTAATACCCTTGGTGAAATTGTCAAAGTTGAAGACGTCTCGGAGGAGAAAATTGTGAGAGGCTACAACGATGTCCTTGATGAAAAAACCTTCTTGGGAAACATTGTCCTTTGCCAAGTCGCCATTAACTTCATAGTCCTTCCCCTCATCCATCCCAAACTCATAGACTAGGACCAATGAAGTGTCATACATATTGACGAATTCCAAAGTGAGGATGCGCTCCTAAGATTCATGGGGGCAATTGAACATAAAAATAACTGGGGACATGATTCAGCATATGTCTACAAACTGGACCCAAAGGCATACTTTGGGGAAGAGGAGGTCTTCAGCTACAAAATAGAAAATAAAAAGAAAAAATAAAAAAATGGATCTCCTAGTGAAAACCCCTATGAGGTGCTATCTGATCATAAAAAAGTAAAAATAAAGGGTGTATCCACTGGTGAAAACCTCTCTGAGGTGCTAGAGGATGAAGATCCATCTCTTCCTCTCATACATGATTATAGGCCCGAGCAGTCATCCATCCTCATAGAAGAAACAAAAACTTTCAACTTGGGTATAGAAGAGACTCCCCGCATCACTTACATTGCAACATCACTATCAGAAGGTGAAGAAATAGCCCTCACTGCTCTTCTTCAGGAGTCTATAGAAAAATTTGCATGGTATTATTCTCACATGCCGGGACTAGACCCTAGCTTAGTGGTTCATCATCTAGAAATGGATCCAAATATCAAACCAGTGAAGGAGAAGCTCCAAAAGATGCATTATTAGTCAAGGAAAAATTATAAAATCTCCTTCAAGCTAAGATAATCCACATCATCAACTATTCTAAGTGGATCTCCAACATGGTAGTTGTATCCTAGCCAGACAAATCAACCAGGATATGCATAGACTTTCAGGATTTTAATAATGCATTCCCAAAGGATGATTTCCCCCTGCCGGATATCGACATGATAGTAGACCTCACCACTGAACATGAGATGTTGTCTCTCATGGATGGTTTCTCTGGATATAATCAAATCTGCATAGCAGAAGAAGATCAACATAAGACAACATTTATGAACCCTTGGGGTACATTCTGCTACAATATGATGCCATTTGGCTTAAAGAATGCAGGGGCAACTTATCAAAGAGCCATGACTATTATATTTCATGACATGATCCACAAAATTCTTGAAGACTATGTGGACGATATCCTAGCACGACATCCTAGCCAAATCAATAAAAAGAGAAGATCACCTGAATGTACTGGAGTGTGTATTTGATCGGCTCAGTCACTATGGCCTAACGCTCAACCCCAAGAAATGTTTTTTGGGGTCACATCAGGAAAGCTTCTAGGATTCATTATATCATGAAGATGCATAGAAATAGACCCAAAGAAAGTCAAAGCTATCATGGAAATGCCTCCGCCTAGAACACTTTGGCAATTACATAGTCTACAAGGAAATCTACAGTCTATATGCTGCTTCATCTCTCAATTAGTAGATAAATGCCATCCATTCACTCACCTATTGTGAAACGATACCAACTTTAAATGGGATCCACTCTGATGGAGAAGCTTCGAGAAAATCAAAGAATACCTCGCGAGTCCACCTATTTTGGTACTACCAATACTAGGAAAACCTCTTATCTTATACATCTCTGCAACTAATACTACATAGTGGGGGCACTCTTGGCTCAATTATATGACAATGGAAAAAAGAGATCCATCTATTATATCAGTCATAAACTGGTAGGTTATGATCTTAACTACTCACCCATGGAAAAATCATGCCTAGCAATGGTTTTTGCCACTCAAAAACTTCGCCATTATATGATAAGTCACACAGTAAAGCTCAAATCCAAGGTGGATCCTCTCAAATATTTGCTATCAAAAACCACTCTCACAAGTCATATGGAAAACTGGATAATTCTCCTAAGCAAATTTGACATCCAGTATGTGGACGTAAAGTAATCAAGGGGAAAGTTATAATATATCAACTAGTAGAAGCAACATTAGTGAATGCCTAGCCTTTGGTCATGGAATTTCCATATGAACATCTATGCATGGTCGAAGAATAACCAACCTGGAGGCTTTACTTTGATAGATCCTACACAACCCATGGTGCATGGGCAGGAATACTCTTCGTCACCCCTTAAGGTGACTAACAACATCGCTGAGTATGAAACACTTATCACTGGGCTAGAATGGAAATCAAATGGATTAATATCACATAAATACATGTCTTTGGAGACTCACAACTCATCATCAAACAATTCCTAGATGAGTTTCAGACAAAGGATGACAAATTGTTCCCTTATAAGGATATGGTCGATAAAATGAAAGAGCACTTCCTTAACCTACAGATCACTTAGATACCTAGATTATAGAACAAAGTTGTGGATGCAATCGCCACTATTGGCTCCCTCCTAGAGATTCCCTGGGATGCAACACAACATGAATTCTTGGTTGAGAAAATTCACATGCCCACTTACAAAGACATCAATTCTGAAAGGTTATGTGTCTTGGTTGGTCCTCAGTCCCCATGGTACCACGACATCCACACATATCTATAGAATGGTATCATATCCCCCACCCCACAAACACCCAATGCCAGAACCTCATTCAAAGAGCTTCCCGCTACACCCTTGTAGTAACCACCCTATATTGTCGGGGTTATCACAATGTTCTCTAGATGTTTAGATGGAAACAAGGCCACCCAGGATTTACAAGAGGTACATGCTGGGATTTGCGGTGCCCACATGAGTGGCATGGTCCTATGCAAACAACTTCTAAGAGCAGGATACTATTGGCTTATGATGGAACATGATGCCTGTGAATTTGTAAAGAAATGCCTACCTTGTCAACAACATGCTAATCTGATTCATGCTCCAGCCCAGGACCTGCATCCCATTGCACCTCCACGGTCATTCTCTTGTTGGGGTTTTGACCTAGTTGGTAAGATCACCCCCTATCCTCATAAGGAAACAAGTACATCATCACAACCACAAATTACTTCACAAAATGGGTCAAAGCGATCCCCTCACCCTTACTATAGTTCTCCAAATATCTAAATTCATTCTCTACCACATTGTTTGGTGCTTTGGCATTCCTTTCACCATCTTTACAGATCATGATATGCCATTTTAAAACCAACATGTGACCGATCTATATGAACCCCTCCATATCCATCACCACATCTCCAGTCCATATTTTCCACAAGGTAACGACCAAGCTGAGGCAACCAACAAGACCCTCCTCAAAATCCTCAAGAAGGTTGTCAATGATACTGGTCGTGACTGGCACCTCCAAATCGATCTCACCCTTTGGGAATATCACACTTACTACCATACTCCCATAAGCACCACTCCCTACTCACATGTGTATGGTGTAGAATCCATCCTATCAATTGAGGTTGAACTTCCATCACTACAAGTGTCACTCAAGAACCTGGTCATTGATGATGAATACCGCGTGGCATGACTCACATAGCTAGACCTTCTAGATGAAAAGAGACAACAAGCCTACAACCATCTTATTGTTTACCAAAATAGGATTAAGAGAAGATACAACAAGAAGATCCACCCATGCCAATTTTAGGGGGGAGATCTAGTCCTTAAAGGGAATCAGAAGGTAGGTGCAGATAGAGAAAAGAAATGTAAATTTGAGGTTACCTGGTTGTGTCCTTATATTTTCACAGTGAACTTTGGGTCAGGGGCATATCAACTATCAACACTAGAAGGAGAATGTTTGAATGATCCCATCAACATCATTCACCTCAAACAGGTTCTATGCCTGATCCACGTGGTGTACATCATTCATCTGAAAAAATCCATAAAATGTATAAAAAAGGTCTAGAAAAATCATTATCTTGGTGAAAACCTGGTAAACAAGCACCTCGATGATAACAAAAAAAAATTTAAAAAAATTTAAAAAATTTAAAAAATTGAAAAAAAATAAAAAAATAAAAATTGTCCAATGGTGAAAACTTGGCAATCAGGCACCTTGGACAGGTATGTGTGGTGAAAATCTGGCAATTAGGCATCACACATAGTGGACCATGCCATTATCTATCAAAATATCATCTCAATCCATCCCATCCATTCACCCAAGATCGAACCATCATCACCAAGCGAGTGTTCCTTGGGTGTTCCACCTATCGCACACATCAATTACAAGATCCACCTTATCCCATCCTTTGAGCTTCTATACATATCACTTGTATATAACAACCTGTTAGATCCACCATCTCTTTAGACCACCTTATATGCAATATGCATTACATCTCCATTATAAGTCCATTCCGTCTCACTTTCACAATAAAGTTTGTCCCATCACCCATGTCTATATAGGCAGTCTCCAGATGCATCTCCGCTTTTGTAATAAGACCTTATTCCCACACGACTGAGCTTACCCCAAAACACTGAGCTTTTTGTTCCTAGATACAGTGAGCACAAAATGTTTCAACAAAATCAACAGACAAATTTTAATTTCTCAAGCATTTACTCCCTTTAGAAGCTGCCAACGACTTCCCATCTCAACATTAATCAATCTTTGCCCATCAGGATGCATCCTTCCGGTGTCGTCTTATCAATCCCTCATCACATCAAACTTATTCATGACAAGAACTTTTGGACTGAATGACTGCTTGGTCATGACGCCTTTCTGTTGATTTTCTTTTGTATTTCAAACACGTCTTTCTCATGACTGCCTCGATCCTTAATATCTTGGTCCGTTGTGGAAAGTGCCTTTTGGAATACATGTCATTTGTGATATGATCTGTTTGTTATAGCTTATTAGTACATTTGTGTTTGATATTTAGTTTATGACTATGTATGCCTCACTAGGGGCAAGATTCATATACATACCACCAAATCCCTCAAAAGATTTAGGTTTACTGCGTCTCGCCATGAGTAGCATTTCATTGGTTCCATCATAAATGATATCTTGCATCTCTATTCCTAACAAACTATCTATTTGAGAGTCTAGTCCATGCAAAGGAACAATGTCACTGGTGTTTTCTAACACATTGTGCATATCTCCTTTTGCAAAATTAAACTAGGGTGTGCTCTCCAACATTAACACAATATAATCCCACAAAATCATGTAGCTAGGTTGCATCTTAGATAAGTCATGTTGCATGTTGCATTTTTACTCTTGGAAAGGTTCTTATTTATCTCCTCCCCTCTACAACTAGCTATGTGATACTCTCGGTCCTATTTGATACACACAAAAACTTTGTCCTCATGAGCATTGTTGTCTAGTTGCATTCTATAGTTACATTCTTTGGTTGCATTCATTAAGTCATTATTCATTAATCCATTAAGTCATTATTCATTATTCATGAACTTATTAATTCATTCATTGAGTCATTAAATATCTCATGATCATCAATCATCTATCATTACGTAATTATATATTTATTACTCATTATTCATACGTGCATTATCATGTATTAGTCATTAATCATTAAATCATTAATTACCATTTCCCATTCCATTTTACATATTGCATCTATTATTATTAAATCCATCCATTATCCATATATTTACTAAACATTATTCATCCCATGTGCACACACTCCCTACATTACAAATACATTAGCATAATAATAATATTATCCATCACATCCTACATCACACACGTCAGTCCATCATGTGCATATAGAAATCATGTAAACACATACATAAAGAAAAGGTAGGCCATCATAATAAATGTCTGTATATATCATAAAAAGTCCATATACAATATGCATACATCTCGCTATACATCTCAACTGCTCAAAAAATAAAAAATGTGTATCAAATGGCTGGTGTGGCTGGCCGTGAGGATGACCCTGCTCCACCTATCCCATCTCCCCAAGGAGGTATCATCCCAATGGAGGCTTGTGATGTCCCTCCCCTTTTCGTGTGAGTCCCTAATCATTCACTGTACTCAACCACTCTCTGTCCCTTTGGGAAACCATCATAGTAGTGTCGGCAATAATGCTCCATCTCCCAGACTGCTCTCAGCTCTCACCTGTGTGCAGAGAATGCCTCCTACACTACCTGCATAACCCATAGACCTATGGAAGCATGAAAAGTGATCTCTCACTACCCGTATACTCCTTAGCCTTTCACCTATAGGTGTCCCACTCTAAATTCATATCTTGTAGCTCCTATCTCAAAACATTCATCTGATATTGTAGCTGGCTCATCCCCTGAGACTCTGCCAAAACTGCCCTGTCCATCTCAATCACGGTTAACTCTCCCACATCCACCTATGTCTATAAGAGGTCCAATGCTCTTTGCATACTGTCTGCTTGGGTTGTCTCCCTTTCAAGGAATCCCTTTACCTGAGTCATCTCTACTTCTACACTTCTCTCAGTAGCTTGAGTAGCGACTAGTAGTCCCTGTACCCATCACAACTCCATCTACAAGTTGTCATGCTCTGCCACAATAGTATCATGTGTCTCTTGGGCTACATATCCAATGGGTAGCCCTTTTAGTACCTATACCTATATAGGCACTTGCGGTACCTAACCCTATCCCTGTACCTATGGAGGTGGCCCATGTGGCCCCTGTCCCTGTACCTATCTTGGTGGGATCACCAACAACACTCTACTTGTTAGTATCTTCACTGGCCCACACTGCCTCTATACCGATACTNCCCCCACCATCCCCCATCCCCTCCACCCCCTCCATCATCATCATCACCATCCTGCCCTGCACTATCTCCTCCTCTTGTCAGCTACTCATCGGCCTGCACAATCCCTAGGATAGTCAATCTGATCGGCCTATGAATGACCCACCACTATGCGTATGTTGGTGTCACCCCTATATCCTTGAATAACTCCTATTCTCACTGCCAAGTCACCATTTTCATCCCAAACCATGATGATCAGTCTCCTCTTAGATCCACCATAATCCCCCATAAACTCCCAACCTCCCATGTGACAAATGGGTACAGAAATCCATCTGGAACAACATCCTGTACATGTCTAAACTATCATCATACCTGCAATGACATATATCATGATATCATATGCACTATCTGACACAACATCCCATACCTGTCTGAACTATCATCATACCTGTGATGACATATATTATGATATCATATGCACTATCCTCCCAATGAGCCTGCAGTATGTTTAGACAAACCTCAAGAAATAGGTGTCTAACCACCCATCCTTTGTATATACTTCTGTCGCAAGTCCGTGTGCCCCCATGTATTGCAACTTGCATACGGAGCCCACTCTATCCACTGCATCTCATCCAAAGCCCTCCACTAGTGTTCGACGGATTCTGTCAACTCTTAACTAATCAGTGGTTGGTACATGTACTCATATGGCTCATAGGTTTCTCTGGTCTCCTATCAACTAATGGGGTACACCACTGCGATGTGCTCCCATGCCCATACCAATAGTGGAGTAACCCCAACCCTTAGTGTCCTACCATTCCGATAGGCACACATGTGTAAGTTATAATATAGCTGGCCGAGGATGGTATATCCCCAACAGTACTAATCCCCCTCATCCTCCAGCATAGCACTTAGTACGCATGCCCATCCAATTGAGAATCCATGTCGACCATGATCATGCATCATGTGTCCTCCAGATAACCCTGCCATATACATAGATGCTCACTGCAGTCATGGTCGTACTGTCATCATTTCTCTCCAAGACATCCACTGTCTTGATGTCAAAATCTGGGTGTATGGCCACCCAAATGTTGTCTCTAGATAGGGCTCTGACCCCTCATGTACATACTCTGGTATCAACCCCCAGATTGGAACATGATAACTTTGCTAGACATTGTATAGGGTGATGGTAGCCACCATTGTTGGGAAGTGAAAGCTCGAGGTTGTGCTATGCCACCTCTCGATCAATGTCATCATCAACACATTATGCGCTCTTAATCATGGCCAAATATGTACGTGCTCCAGGCCGCATAAGTTGACCTATCCCCACTCCTTCATATTCAACCAATCATATAATGCCATAGTGTCAGGCGAGGACTCTGAGGACCAGAATGGCATTGTATCCTCCTGCACACACAAGTCAATCATGTTAGACCTTTTTCCTAGTCTGGAACATCAATCATTCTTTCCCCTTGTATCCTTTTCCTCTAATTTCTAGCCTTTTTTTGGTCAATCAGCGCAGACACCGATTAACCCGCGTAGACGTCGATCAATGTATACACCAATCTGTAAAGATGACGGTTTAGACTATCCTCTCTACCACTTACGCAAACAATGATTCTAGACCATTAGCTCTACCCCCCTTGTGCCTTCGCAAACGTTGATCCCTGATTGATCATCTACGTAGATGATGATTGGTCGATCATCATCTGGGCTGACGACGGTTAGTCGATCATCATCTATGTAGACACCGATTGACCAATCGACATCTCTGCCTCAATCCCATTTTTTTTCCTTTCTTGAGAAATAAATGCACTCTAAATGCAAAATTTAAAAACTTGACTAGTAGGGTATTTCAGACTCACCAGTGGTCCTACATTTGCGGGTCGGTGGTATCTCCGGATACGCTCTCCAAGCTGGGAACGGTCTCGTGGGTCAGCCATTGCTCTCGCTCCACTCTCTCTTTTTTCTCTTTGTGAGTGAAAATGACTTCTCCCCGGGCATCGGTGGCCTATTTATAGGCCCCTTTGGACCCATTTTTTGCCCTGACCCCCATTTTTTTGTTCCGGTCCCCATTTTTTCATCCCGTTTCTTCCTGATATGTCATGCAATTAGTCTTTCTCCTCTCTTTCTGCCTTTTCGATAAAAATTTTACAAAAAAAAATATTTTTTATATTATTTTCTCGAGGGGCACCCTCCTTCACCATCGTTGCCCTAGGTCCTCCAATTCTTTCTTTGGCATCTCTTTTTCTTTTCTTTGACATGACATCATTCTAAATGCTGCATCAAATAAGAGCAAAATCTAGACGTCTAAAATTGTCCTTGCATGCTTATATTAATTTAATTAATATTCCCTTATCATTATAGTTAATTCTAGTTAATTAACTATTTTTGTTATATTTATCTATTGATTTAATTAAATTTATTTAATTAAATTAATTCATTATTCTATCATATCTAAAGTTAATTTAAATACCCTTCCCTAATATATTCTCCACAAAAACCCCCTTTTAAATAAATTCTAATTTATTTAGTTCCCTCCACATCCTAATATTCTTCTAAAACTATGATTAAATTTAAATCTAATTTAAAATTAATCCTAATCTAATATAGGATCCTACCCTAATCCTACTCTACTCCTACTCTACACCCATCACCTCACTCTTGAAACCTACTTTCCCATTAAAACACCCACTAATCCTACTTAAAAGGTGATTCCTAACCTTTTTAGTCCTAATGGAGTGCTCACACATGCGTGAGAAACTGATCCCAAGGAAGCCACCCAACTTCCTTAAATGCTCTTACACCTTGGTCCCCCCACTCCTTTCTCCAAGGTTGCTCACACATGTGTGAGCAACCTTGAGCCTCTCAAAACTTAAAGGCTTGGATTGACTTTTTGCATGACATGTACTTTTGCCCTTGTGTCCTCCATGTGGCATCTATGTGGATGCCACATGTGCTCCACCTCACCCAAGCCCTTTTCTTCCCTCCAAAAATCTATAAATAGGAGCCTTGCCAAGAGCAAACCATCCATTCTCTTTATGCATTGTTATCATGCTAACATAGCTCTAGGATTTGCATTGTATTTTCATGGTCTTAGTTCATTTCAATCTTAAACACTTAGATATTACATGTTAGGAATCAACATAAATGAATCTTAATCTTGCTTGATCTTGCACACCATCTTAGGTTAATATTTGCATTTTCATCTTTTTTTGGAAGCTTGGGGAAAAGTTCTTCATACTTTGTCTTTGAGTTCATCTCATTTCAAGTAGCTTGCATCTTAAATCATCATCCATATCAAGTGGGATTTTTATTTTGTGTTGGGAGAGCACACCCACAAACCATCTTATGAGCAAGTCTAATAAGTCTTTAAAAGGGTGCAACTTATTGTAGCTCAATCCGATGTTATTTAGATTTCTTTGTTTGTTTCCTGCTTATTTTATGATTTAGATCTTTATATGTGCTAACCCACTAATGTTTTCATGTTTGAGCTTGAGTGCAACAGGTTGAAGATTTCCTCATACACACAAATAACCCCCACATTGAAATTGGCCAAGAAGAGTTAGCAACTCTTGCAAGTCATGCATTCAAGCAAGCAATGACAACAAACAAAATTATGTGTGGGTTTTGTAGGACTAGAATTTGGCCATTAATTAGGTCTATACTACAAAATGATAAGAGGCCAAGTGAGTCATTTGATGTTTGAGACAAAGTGCAAACTGCTGGAACATAGGATGATGCAGTCACATTAGAGACTAGACCATAACACATTGCAACAGAGGCCTTCATGCATTTAGCAAGGTACATGAAAGAAGAAATTAATATCTTTAACAAAGCTTTTTTCCTGACAAAGATAATGCAGAGGGTTCAAATTAAGGTATGAAAACCACATCAGTTGAAGGTGTCAGTGATCCACCATAGACCACCCAATTAGACACCCCTTCTCTACAAACTACATCCAATGAAGGTATGGAAACCACATCATTAGGTCTTAGTCTTCCTAAACAAGCTGTCCAACTAGAGTGGGGTGGAGTAGCAACAAAGAATTTAGGAGTGATTACTATTTTTTGGAGAAAAGAGGTCACCCTTTCCATGCCAACCCCTCATGAAATTGATTGTGCAGATGTAATCCATTACTTCACAAATGCAAGGGATTGGGATTCTGAGAATGGTGCAGATTTTGAAGATGAAAATGATATAAGTGATGAAGAAGCTAACTACGTACCCTATACCCAACATGATGGGAAACAAGTCTCATCATCAACAAGACAATTCTTGAGACTTCTAGTGTAGTGGACCACTCCTTAATCATGGGGAGGTCAGAAAAGAGTGCTTCATCTGACTAGGCAATCCCTAATTTTGACGTTCGATGACTACATTGAATTGCTCAATGTCCAAGAGGCAAAAATGAAGACAAATGAGGAATTGCAAAAGGGTAAGAAGTAGAAAATGATGGAGAGGAAGACAAAATGTTAAGTAGACCAAATACAAAGGGAAGCATTAAGGGCAACATAATCTGCAAGAAAACTACAAGAAGACGAGGAGAAGAGGAAAAAAAAGGAGAGGTTGAAGAGATAAGAGGAGGCAAAGGCTAAACAAGAATGCACGACAGCTACAGAGATAACAAGATAAGTAGAGAAATATAAATAAAGGAGGTTGGAAGAGGAGCCAGGACAACCTATTGTAGATAATATAATGACCATCTACTCCCCACTATGTGAAGCTGTCAGTGGCTTGCCACTTGGGAGTGCCGCTGTGAATATCCAATTCAGCTAAGATGTCAATCAATCATTTCTTGCTTGTACAAGTGTGACAAAATCTGCTACCCATGGAGTTGTGACCCCCAGTACTTTTGAAACCGGTAAGGGCAATTGAGTACGACTTATGCAAATTGTATTTTTATCATAGAAGAAGGTTTTTTGCATATGTTCTGCAAAGCAGATCATACATGATAGGGTCATAAAATGTCATTATGATAATAACAATTATGTATTTTGATCAAAGATAACTCTGATATGATTATAAAACGTGTTAATGTATTTGCTGTTATAATTCACAACTACCATTTAGTAGAGGAATGTAAATTTTGTGCCATAGGATATAAGTTAAAAATGTAATGTTGTTGTAGTTGTTACAATAAGAACCTTGTATTATGAAATAATATTTATGTTTTTTAGACAGACTAATTATATTTTGTGCCATCTCATTCTATTTAAAAATGTTATGTTGCATTGGTAGTTTTATTTTGAACCTGATTCGTATTTTTTATCTACCATTGTCTAATTCTAATAGTTTTATATCATTTTCATATATATAGTTAACTATTGTGTATCTTTGTCTATTTATAATAGTATATCTAATGTTGTCATTCATGTTTTTTTTTCAGGTTCAATCCTACATGAATTTTGCTGTGTAGTCCTATATAGGTCTATATATACATAATTTTGAAAAAGGCAAAATCCAATATTTAGCTAGAAAATAACATCAATGATAGAAAACAACTCAACAAAGTAATAATTGAACTAAAATTTAACCTATATAAGTTTGCCAACCACAAGAGACAACCTGAAAGATCTTTTTGGTGTTGAATTGTACTGGACAAAGCCAACTTAATTCAACACTACAAGGTCTATAAGAAATGTTTCATGATTTATAAAACATATTTCATAAAAAAATGATAACTCAATCAAATGTATGCCTGATAACTCAATATGATAATTTCATAAATATGTCTGCATAATTTTAGAAAAATGATCACTCAATCAAATGTGTGTGTAGTAAATGAACTAGAATGAAGCCTAATTTTTTCAAGTGCTTTCCTAAAACAATTGAATTCAACATGCAATTCAATAAAGAAATAAAAAAAAGTAAACTAAATTCCAAATAGAAAGGAGTGTCTACTAGGTCATTGCCAAAGTAAAGCCATAAATACTTTACCTATGATGAAATGTTATTGTCTTGTACTCATCTCGAATAGGTTTCTCAAAGCCTGCAAAAGAGGTGTCATGCATAAACATAATAAATATATTAGAAAATCATATATCCAATTGTATTAAACAAATTAATATAAAATAACTTAATTCATAGAAAACCATATTTCCCAAAAAAAATGGTGTGTTGACAAACACAATTACATTGAATCATCCAATATCGAAGCATGTGGTTCACCTCTCATACATCTCCCATACCTGCAAAAAATTATAACAACTGGCGGTCGTGTAATGTTCTCACATCAAATCATCCTTCCAATATCACATGCACAACAACAACTATATCATTAAAAAATAGTCATGCAATTATAATGAAAATCACCCTACAAATTCCCTATTATAAATTCATCTGAATGTGGAAAGTTCAAATGCATTCAATTGTGATAGTTGATTTTCAAATTTAAATATTGGTGAGAAACGATCAGTCATTTCATACTTAATTAGGTATTATGCAATGCAAGGTGAATTCTTATTGCTCGCAGACAAACGGTCATTTCCTAGTTGCACATCCAATTTAAATCTAATATATATGTATACACACACAATCCTTCACACACACATTAATAGATATCTATATATACATATGCTATATACATATACTATATACATGACTGTGTGTGCATGATTGTACATGTATATACATACATATAATTAATTAAAAAACCCCAATTTCAGAACTAAAAAGTACCTAATTACAAGTGTTTAAGTGTATGGGCTCGTTCAACTATTTTATTTTTGCATTAGGAAAGGGTGACCACTAAATCTCTCATGTCAATTTTATTCCCCCCATCGACCATTTAGATGCCTTGTCTTGGATGCATGTCCAAACATTTTGGAACCCTAAAGACCAATGCTTTGAACACAATGTAGATTATGTAGATTTGTATACAATATACATGCGTACATATATGCATGTATGCAATATACATGGATAGATTTATAATTATGCATATATTTGCATGATTATCCATACACTGTAATTATACATAACTATGCATACATACATATACATAATTATGCATACATACATATACATAATTATGCATACACACATATACATAATTATGCATTCATATACATAATTATGCATGCATGTATACATTAGACCCCAAGAATAAATAAACTTGATAGAAAACAATAAATTTCTTTGCTTGTATTGACTGAAAAAATGTTGTAGCCATGTTTGCACAATTACATTTTAGATGTTCATTTTGCATTCAAGTAGACCAGCCCCGCATATGAGGGGATATTTCAAAAAAAAAATGATGCAATCAGTCTAGAGAGGAACATCTCCTTTTAAGAAATTCTAGAGATAACTTAGTTTAGTGACAAAAAAGTCAACTTTGTAGAAGTAGTCCAAGTTAACATTATTTTCCTGATGTGTGATGAAATCTTCATAGTTAGCATTGAAGATTGCAATAGAAGCATAGTCATCGATACCACATGAATAGGTGAAGAACTCCCATACATCCACCATAAGGTCTTGACAATCCTCTTTGGTGGATTCAAAAACTCTGCCAAGCCTGCCAAAGATAATGTGTGGATTGATATTTTGAATCCCCTCGATAAATTTTGCAGTTTCGGGCTACCACCATGTTCTTACCCACCTCGAACACCCATTAAAGTCTTCCTATAACTTACATGAGAGCAGAAAAAACTAGCTCATAGTTGATCTCGTCGTGTAGATGCAGACTACCAAAATTATGTTGCACAAGATACAAAAGAGCTTTTTTGAGATCATCATTATGCACATTAAATAATCAGGAGCACTGGTCTGCCAATTACTCCTCAAAAGGACAACCTTGAACACCAAATATTTGATCCATTAAGAACACCTAAAACAAAGTAACAATTATGAAAATAATAAATATCTATGAGAATAGAACGATGTAAACACATATTAGATGATCTACACATATGTATCCATTATGCATACATATATAATTGTACAAACATAGCTACAAAATTATAATATAACTGTTAATACTATGGAGGTAATCATTTAGCAAAAAAAAAAATCTCTGAAGACCATGCATTTGTTAATCTAAAAATTTACACGTATATGCTTACATATACATAATTATGCATACATATGCATAATTATACATATTCCCAAAAATAAACATTTTAATGAAATGGAAGGCACTGAGACAATCATTGTTTAATTCCATCACTATACGTACAAGAAAGAAAGCATGCTTGATGGGCACAACGTTATGTGGGGGTTGCAGAGCAGAGCCAAAACAGTTGCAAAGCTAAATAAAATATTTATGAAATTATGCACACATGGCCACAACATTTTATTGTGACCCTTAATACAAAATCATGTATACATACACATAATTATGTATGCGTATCCATAATTATGTATATATATATATATATACATAATAATGTACATGTATACATACATTATGTATTTAGACCGAGGAGAGGAATTAATCATTTTATTGTAACCCATTATGCATATGGATAATCATTTAACAACAAATGAAACCCTCCACAACATATACCAAATTGTAAACATTATAATGCAATGGATGCCATTTAAAAGAATGACGACAAAAGAAACCAAAATGCATATACATAAGTTTGATTACATATACATATACATATACATATATAAGGTCTTGGTACATATACATATACATACATAATTAAGGTCTTGTTCAATGATTAACCATATGCATAAAGGGTTACAATAAAATTCTAAATTCTACTTCTGCGTTTGTGCATTTTGGTTTCTTTTGTCATATTTTCTTCAAATGTCATCCATTTCAATAAAATGTTTAGTATTTGGTTGATGTCGTCGAGGGTTTCATTTTGTTGTTAAGTGATTATTTGTATTGTAACCTTTTATGCAAACAAAAAATGACTTAACAACAAAGTGAAACCCTCGACGACATCAACCAAATAGTAAACATTTTATTGAAATTGATGACATTTGAAGAAAATATGACAAAAGAAACCAAAATACACAAACACAGTAGTAGAATTCATAATTTTATTGTAACCCTTTATGCATACGGTTAATCATTGAACAACAAATTGAAACCCTCGACGATCCCCTAATACTCATGTAATTAGCATACAATCCTAGGGGAAAGGACCCAGAAGTGGAAATTTCACAATTAAGTTGCTTACGAAAACAACAATAATCAACCATATGATTGTATGCTAATTACATGAGTACTAGGGGAACATCAAGGGTTTTTTTTTTGTTGTTCAATGATTAACCACATGCACAAAGGGTTACAATAAAATTATGAATTCTACCTTTACATTTGTGCATTTTGGTTTCTTTTGTCATATTTTCTTCAAATGACATCCATTTCAATAAAATGTTTACTATATGGTTGATGTCATTGAGGGTTTCATTTTTTTGTTAAATAATTATCTGTTTGCATAAAGGGTTACAGTACAATGATGAAATATGCTAAAATTAATATATTATAAACTTAGATAAATATAATGTTTAGATTAATATATTATAAATTTACTGTTCTATATCAAGTTTATATTATTAGCGTCTAAAACATTTACACTATCCAGTGCTTGTAGGCATTTGCATCAATTATGTCGTGGAGGGTTTCTTTTGTCATCATTTTTTCAAATGACATCCATTACATTATAATTATAATTCTGCTTTTGCGTTAGTGCATTTTGGTTTCTTTTTTCATCATTTTTCCAAATGCCATCCATTACATTATAATTATTTATATGTCTACACACACACACACACACACGTTCAAAGAAGGCTGCCATGAAATAAATGTATATGTATACATAATCAAATTTATGTTTATTCATTTTGATTTCTTTTTTCACCATTCTTTCAAATGACATCCATTGCATTATAATGTTTACTAATTGGTATATGTTATGGAGGGTTTCATTTTTTGTTAAATGATTATCCATATGCATAAATGGTTACAATAAAATAACGAGTCTGGTTTTGTGTCTAAATACATAATGTATGTATACATATACATTATTATGTATATGTATACACAATTACATATACATATACATAATTATGTGTATGTATAAATGATTTTGTATTAACGATCACGATAAAATTGTGTAGCCATGTGTGCACAATTACATAAATGTTTTATTTAGCTCTACAACCGTTTCAACTCTGTTCTACAACCTCCACGTAACATTATGCCCATCAAGAATGCTTTCTTTCTTGTATGTACAATGATAGAATGAAACAAAGATTATCTCAGTGCCTTCCATTTCATTAAAATGCTTATTTTTGGGAATATTTATAATTATGCATATGTATACAAAATTATGCATATGTATGCATAAATATGTATACGTATGCATATAAGTGTATATTTTTAGATAATCAAACACATGGGCTTCACAATTTTATTTTGTTGTTAAATGATTACCTCCATATTATTAACAATTATATTATAATGTTTTAGCTATGTTTGTACAATTATATATGTATCCATAATGGATGCATATGTATAGATGATCTGATATATGTTTACATATTATATTCACATACATATTTATTGTTTTCATAACTATTACTTTTGTTAATTTTTAGGATTGCTGCAAATGTAATAACACTGCCTAGATTGAATATGGTATGTGTTTTCCAAATGCAACAATATCTCTTTCTTTTATATTGGGAAAGAGGCTAGAAGAGACATGTACCTTACTGTGACATGTCTATTCAATATAATTTAATTAATCTTATAATGTTTCATCAATCAATTATTAATTTAGAATAATAGATTTAATATTGAATATTAAATCTCATATGATTAATAATAATATAATTATTAATCAACTTGTATTATATGTATTCTAAATGATCATATGAATGAAGCTACAAACATTAACACTCCCTCTTAGCTAGGGAGGATGATCAAATAGAATGTGTAGTGGTCTCTTGTGTCAACACTGATGACCCTCACCATAGCCACACAAAATATCAACACTCCCTCTTAGATAGAGAAGATAAAATCCATCAAGATGCAAGTCATAATAAATCCATTAATTTTGAAAGAGAGGAGCAATCACCTCATTGTGATATCAGGAGATATGTTACACATAGGAATATCAAGTCACATGATACTCACCATAGCTCATAAATATCCATGGTATGTGCAATGACATCATGTCTCATGATGTCTGCCATATGGATACTAAGTTTACGTAGAGACATGTCACTACATTACATACAATCTAATCAATATGTAATACTAAGTTTAGAAGGATCCTAATATGATCCATATAGATGCTAAGAAATCACATATCACATAACTTGCAATACAAAGTATCGCATATTACATAACTCATGATATGAAGTATCACCTAACTCATGATACAAAGTATCACATATCACATAACTCATGATATGAAGTATCACCTAACTCGTGGTATAGAGTATCACATATCACATAACTCGTGATATGAAGTATCACCTAACTCATGATATAGAGTATCACATATCACATAACTCATGATATGAAGTATCACCTAACTCATGATACATAGTATCACATATCACATAACTCATGATATGAAGTATCACCTAACTCGTGATGCTGATGCAGGAGCATCTTGGGTCATTGGCAATCCTACTCAACCAAAAAGATGTTTGCTTTAGTTCTTTATGCTTGTCTTTGTTGCTCGGGTTCTATTGCTCGGGCATGTTTGTTTTTTGTTGCTCGGTCATGCTTTACCAATG
Source organism: Thuja plicata (assembly GCA_018584345.1). Lineage (NCBI taxonomy): Eukaryota > Viridiplantae > Streptophyta > Pinopsida > Cupressales > Cupressaceae > Thuja > Thuja plicata. Next base: position 568,440 of record MU225498.1, on the reverse strand, counting down.
GGTTTCGGTGATGCTTTACCAATGAGTTTTGGTGATGTCTTTACCGACGGGGTTTCTGATGCTTGGGTATACCTTACCGACGGTTGCTGATTTTCAGTGTTCTTCTGCCCGAGATGTTTATTTTGGGAGTTGGATCTTTGGCCGACTTCTTCATTTAATTTTTGTTGTTGAATTAATTTGGGATCTCTCATTGGGATCTGTGTGGACCTAAATCTAGGTCTCTCTTATGCATTTGAGTGCTGACTTCCTTTGTTGGACTCTTGTATATATTTGTTTCATTGTTCTTAGTTTTGGCAGCAGTTAGAAAAGGCAGTTTTGATAGAAGATAGAAGATAGAAGATTAAGGTTTGAATTATTTGAAGGTAGGTCTGTGACCTCACATGTATGTGAATCATATTATAATTCTTTGAATATCTTTTTGAAACCAGGAAGGCCTTACAGCCCGACATGTAATGAGTTTGATCAATTAATAGAAAAGGATCCCTGTGTTTTCTTCTCTCACTATGTTGCTATATTTTCGCATTGTATTTACAAGGTGGTTTGGTGGTTGGGAGTGCCCTAGGCCCCATCTCCTTCCCCTCCTTGCGTCAGGTGGTATCAGAGCATTGGTGAGATCTATGTTCCTTCTTGTAAACCCTAACCCTAGTTGGTGATATTGCTGTGGGGTAGAAGATTGCAATCTAACCTATAATTGCAGAGGGATTCAAGATGGTTCATGGGAGAGGAAATCTAGATCCAGGTGTAGCTGATATGCTTAGACAGATGGCTACAAGATTGGAAGTTGTTGAGATATCCCAACGCAGAGGAAGACATCTTGAAGATGTTAGTGATGATAAATTTGAAGAGGTTCCAGGTGAAGCTACACCTGCACCTGTGATGGACCAGGAAGAAGAGAGATTCTTGAGAGCCTTGACAAGTTTGAAATCCATACCTCAGTTTAATCCTCTTGAGTATAGTGGAAAGTTGGATTCTGATGAGTTGATAGATTGGATAATAGAGATGGAGAATTATTTTGAATATGATAATGTATCTGAGGATAAGAAGGTGAAGATTGCAAGCAAAAAGCTGAAAGCTCATGCATCCTTATGGTGGGAACATCTGAAATTGGATAGAAAGAAGAAAGGTAAAGAAAAAATCAAGGTATGGGATAAGATGGTTCACAAATTGAAAGGAAAATTTCTACCTTGTGATTATCAGATTAACCTAGTTTGGAGAACGCAAAGCTTGAAGATAAATGACACATCTGTAAAAGAATACACTGAAGAATTCTATAGATTGGACATCAGATCTGGACATGTTGAAGATGAGGTGGAAATAACAACAAGATATCTGAATGGCTTGAGGAATTATATACAAGATGAGATAGGTTTGGTCAAGATGGAAAGCATTGAAGAGGAATATAAATTTGCCCTAAAAGCTGAAGAGAAGTTGAACAAAAGATATGAACAAAGACAAAGAGGTAGAGGTGGTAGATTCCCTAGAGGAAGAGGTAGATCTATAATAGATCTAACCAAACAAGTGAATTTCAGACACATCTCAAGACAAAGGAAAGACTGAATGGAAAGGAGGTAGCTCATAGTGAGGAAGAGGTAATTACTCCAGAGGTGGTTATAGAAGACGGGGATTCCAAGTAACTTGTTACAATTGTGGTGAAGGACATAAATCCTTTGAGTGTACACATGTAAACAAGAAATTTTGCAGTAGTAATAGAAATGCATTGGTACAAGAAGAGTCATCTAATGACCCTAAAATTAATCTCATGATCTAAAGGATACTACAGAGTGATAAAGATAAGCAAGATCCGATTAGGAAAAGTTTGTTCAAAACCAGATGTAGAGTTACAGACAAAGTTTGGAAGGTGATTGTTGAAGTGGAAGCTCAAAGAATATGGCATCTAAGGAAATGGTTGCAAATTTGAAGTTGGAGAGGATGAAACATCCAAAGCCCTATAAAATCTCATGGATCAAGGATGAACATACATTAATGGTGAGTGAACAATGTTTTGTGAATCTAAAAATTGGAAAGTACTATGATAAGGTATTGTGTGATATTATGCCTATGGATTGTTGTCATATTTTGTTGGGTAGACCTTGGCAATATGATAGACATGCTATACATGATGGAAGATTGAATATATATTCTATTTTGGTTGATGGTAAGAAGCAAATATTGTTACCTTTGGTTGAAGAATTTGTTGATGAGTTATGTACATCTGTGAAAGTTTGTCTAATGGAAGGTAGATAGCTTGTTAAGGATTTGAAAAGAAATGAAATTTGTTATGCTTTGATTCCTAACAAACCAAGTAAGAATGTAGAATATGAAATTATTGCATAAGTTGAGAAGTTACTCGCTGAGTACAAGGAGATCATTTCAGATAAAGTAACTGATGCTTTTCCACCAATGAGGGATATCAGTCACTGTATGGATCTGATTCCTGGAGCTAGTTTTCCAAACAAAGCACCACATCGGTTAACACCAACCGAGAATGAAGAACTTAATCGACAAGTTCATGAATTGTTGAACAAAGGTTTAATCCAAGAAATTTTGAGTCCATGTGCAGTACCAGCTGTGTTGGCACCTAAGAATAATGGAGAATGGAGAATGTGCACTAATTCCAGAGCAATTAACAAGATCACAGTGAAGTATAGGTTTCCTATACCGAGAATGGATGACATAATGGATTGTTTGAGTGGAGCAAGATATTTTACCAAAATTGATTTGAAGAGTGGATATCATCAGATTAGAATCAGAGAAGGTGATGAATGGAAGACAAATTTCAAGACAAAGGAAGGTTTGTATGAGTGGTTGGTTATGCCTTTTGGTTTAACTAATACACCAAGTACATTTATGAGGTTAATGAATGAAGTTTTGAAGAATTTATTGAATAAATGTGTGATTGTATACTTGGATGATATTCTGATATTCAGTAAGAGTAGAGGAGAGAATTTGATACATATTAGACAAGTGTTTCAGAGATTGAAAGAGGAAAAGTTGCTAATAAATCTGAAGAAATGTTCCTTCATGAAAGAAGAGCTTGTGTATTTGGGTTTTGTGATTTCAGCTGATGGTTTGAAGATGGATCCTGAAAAGGTGGAAGTTATACTTAGTTGGCCTACACCTGAGAATGTCACTGAGGTAAGATCATTTCATGGATTGGCAATTTTTTACAGGAAGTTTATCAGAAATTTTAGTTCTATTTATAATGCTATGACTGAGACAATGCGAGGAGACAAAATAGAATTCAAATGGACACATGGAGCTGATAAGAGTTTTGAGGCTTTGAAATTGAAAGTTGTTGAATTACCTGTGCTAGACTTACCTAATTTCAAAAAGGTATTTCAAGTTGAATGTGATGCAAGTGGAAGTGCAAGTGGAGCTATGTTGACTCAAGAAGGTAAACCCATTGCTTTCTTTAGTGAAAAGTTGAATGATGCAAAAAGGAAGTATTCTGTCTATGATCAAGAATTCTATGCTATTGTTCAAGCTATGAAGAAATGGAGGCATTATTTGATGCCAAATGAATTTGTGTTGTATACTGATCACAAGGCTTTACAATATTTGGGTAGTTAGAATAAGTTGAATCAGAGACATATGAAATGGGTAGAGTATTTTTAGAGCTTTACATTTGTGATTACGCATGAGAGTGGAGTTTCTAACAGAGTTGCTGATGCATTGAGTATAAGAAGATCTTTGTTGACTGAAATGAGAATTGAAGTTCTGGGTTTTGATGACATGAAGAATTTGTATGAAAATGATCCTAATTTTTCAGAGTAGTGGAGAGTGTGCAGAGCACCTAATACAAATCAATCAAGTAAGTATGAAGACTATTTCATTTAGGAAGATATTGTTCAAAGGTATTCAGTTGTGTATACTGAGGGGTTCAATGAGAACTAATCCATTTAAGGAGAAACATAGTAGTGGATTGGATGGACATTTTGGTATTGATAAAACATTGAGTTTGCTGAAGGAGAGGTATTTTTGGCCTCAATTGTATAAGTATGTTAATAAATTTGTAAGAAATTATGGACTCTGTCAAGTTGCAAAAGGAGTAAGTCAGAATACTGGTTTGTACACACCAATTACTGTTCCTGAGAAACCTTGGAGTGAGATCAACATGTATTTTATTCTTGGCTTACCTAGGATAGAAAGAGGTAATGATTCCATATTTGTTTTTGTGGATAGATTTTCTAAGATGACACATTTTATACCATGTAGGAAGACATCAGATGCAGTACACATAGCAGATCTTTTCTTTAAGGAGATTGTTAGATTCCATGGATTACCGAGGAGTATCATCTCTGACCTTGACAGTAAGTTTGTTAGCTAATTTTGGAGAACACTTTGGAAGAAGTTTGATACTGAGTTGAAGTTTAGTTCTACATTTCATCCACAGACTAATGGACAAACAAAGGTTGTAAACTGAATTTTGGGTAACCTGTTGTGATGTTTAGTTGGAGACACACTAGGCAATTGGGATTTGATGTTGGTACAAGTAGAGTTTGCATACCATAGTTCAGTGAATAGAAGTACTAGAAAGACACCTTTTGAGATTGTTCATGGAACACAAGTAAGAGGTATATCAAAGTTGAGAGATATTGTTGGTGAAGAGAAAAGAAGTGCTAAAGCAGAAGAGTTTGTAGAGTTTATGAAGACATTGCATGAAGATGTAAAATAGAAGTTGGAGAAAAGAAATAAAAAATACAAAGATGATGCAGACAGATCAAGAAGACATAAAACATTTGAATTTGGTGATGCTGTAATGGTTCATCTAAAGAAAGGAAGATTTCCTATTAGAACATATGGTAAATTGAAGATGAATCTAAATTTGGTCCTTGCAAAATACTGAGAAGATTTGATAGTGGAAATGCTTATGAAGTTGAATTACCTAATGACATGGATATATCACCTATATTCAATATTTCATACTTGTATGAATATCATGAACCTGATGAAGAAGTAACAGTACCAAGTGATTATCCAAAGAAGCATATAGAAGAAGTTGAAAAGATTCTGAAATAAAGAGTTAGTAGAAGTACAAGAGGAAAAGAATACATGGAGTATCTGGTAAAGTGGAAGAACAGAATGATTGAGGACTCATCTTGGATTTCTCAATCTAAGTTAGATTCATTTCAGGTTAGACTTGATACATGATTTGGGGAATCATTTCTATTAACCCCAGGTGTTTGATGCAGGAGCATCTTGGGTCATTGGCAATCCTGCTCAACCAAAAAGATGTTTTCTTTAGTTCCTTATGCTTGTCTCTATCACTCGGGTTCTGTTTCTTGGGCATGTTTGTTTTCTATTGCGCGGTCATGCTTTACCGATGGGTTTTGGTGATGCTTTACCGAAGGGTTTCAATGATGTCTTTACCAACGGGTTTTCTAATGCCCGGGTATACCTTACAGATGGTTGCTGATTTTTAGTGTTCTTCTGCCCGAGATGTTTATTTTGGGAGTTGGATCTTTGGCTGACTTCTTCATTTAATTTATATTGTTGAATTGATTTGGGATCTCTCATTGGGATCGATGTGGACCTAAATCTGGGTATCTCTTATGGATTTGAGTTCCGAATTCCTTTGTTGGACTCTTGTATATATTTGTTTCATTGTTCTTAGTTTTGGCAGCAGTTAGAAAAGGTAGTTTTGATAGAAGATAGAAGATTAAGGTTTGAATTATCTAAAGGCGGGTCTATGACCTTGCATGTATGAGAATCATATTATAGTTCTTTGAATATCTGGCCAAAACTGGGAAGGCCTTACAACTCAAAATGTAATGAGTTTGATCAATTAATAGAAAAGGATCCCTGTATTTTCTTCTCACTATGTTGTTGTATTTCCACATTGTATCTGCAAGGTGGTTTGGTGGTTGGGAGTGTCGTAGGCCCCATCTCCTTCCCCTCCTTGCATCAGATACATAGTATCACATATCACATAACTCGTGATATGAAGTATCACTTATCTCGTGATACTAAAGGGTATAATATACCCGAGAACATTACATTCTCCTTATATATCCCAGTTATGGTATGTGCACTGACATTAAGTCACATAATGTCTACCATATGGATATTGTATCATGGCATGTCCATGGATATTACTTCACATAATATCCACCATGAAGATCTCTAAATCATCTATGGTTTATTTAATGATATCAACCATGATGTCTAAGAGATCCTAACCATGATGACATGTCAATGGATATCAAGTCACATGATATCCATGATGATGGAGATGTTGCAAAGTCATCACCTCACAACATCAATAAAATACACGTGTTCATTGTTGATAAGTCATCACCTTTCTCCAATGTTCATATGAGGGCCCATAAGTCATGGAGTTACACACATGACATCCATCTTGACTCATCTTAGAGGGTGGATCCACCATGGTTCATCCTAGAGGGTGGAAATAAGGGCTTTCACCTTAGGCTTCTCTCTCAAAGAGAAGAATGCAATAACATACAAAATAATAGATCACAAATATTGAAACTCCTTTTCATCTAAGGCTTCATTCTCCAATATACCAAGTTTATCTTGAAAGTACACAACCTTCTCTCTAGCAAGAAACTTGGTGAGAATATAATCCATTTGTTATGTAGTGATAAGGTACCTTGAATAGAATACTTATGTACTATATCTCTTATATAGTTTGCATCACTCTTGGTGAACCCTAAGTCATCCAGGAATATCATGATGTAGGAGTTAGCATAAAGACATTTCAGCCATAATCCTACCATACTCCTCTGATTGTAAAAGCCATCTCCACTATTGAATCCCTTTGAACCAATATGACCAAATTCCTTGGAGACCAGAATGAATTAGATCCTCTAGATGCTTCCTTTAAATTTTAAGGTCTTGCAACAACCTCCTAACCTCCTCGTCCAAGGTTTCTTTTAGATGAACTATCTGACTCCCTCTGAATCTAATATCAACCTTCTGTGAGCAAGTCGTGTCTTTGTTCTTTATTCTGCATTAAGCTCTTTTCTTGAATGCTCTTTGATCCAAAAAATTATCCATCTATCTAGGAATATCATGACCTAGATATCTACATAAAAGCCTTCTAGCCCACGTATATGGAACTACATCATTTGAATTGCAATCCTTTGGCTTTTTATAGTTTCCTGGTCACTAGGGAGACCATCTTGATATGGCCTTCCCTTCTAAATTAGAATTATTAAGATCCCTGAAAAACAATTTTGGGAGATCCTCTAGTATCTCCCTCTATTACGAAACCATACATGGCCCTAATTATGAAAATATCTTGCTTCAAGAGACTCTCATCATCTGGTACATGTTCATGTTGAAATTTTGATCATAACATTATTCATAGGAGAAATTTCCCGTACACAAGTGTACTTGTCTGATTCCAACATGAGTGAATGTAATAAACTATGGATTTATCCCTAGGCTTGGCAACACCAGAAATTCATGATAATGTGGCTCCCTTATGAAGTAGATATCAATCTTCTTTTCCTGCAAGAGCATCTCCAGAAAAGATCAAGACAAATATCTCTTATAGTACATATAGAATTACAAATGAAAGAGAGACTACAATGAGTAGATAAATGTAATATTCAAGGATAATAGATACTTATCTGCACATAAACATCCTTGACACAATTTTCTCCAATAAAGGTCCATATACATCAAATCAAAAAACACCTTCTCAGATTATTTGAGAGACATCTCCTCTTTGAATCATCTACCCACTAAGGATGGTTCAAATGGGAATGTAACATTGGTTATTATTCCCCCCCATAATGTACAATTCCCACTCTTATATCATTGAAAAATTCTCATGTCTTCTTGTGAAATGACTTGATTGCTCCAAGAGAGGTGACCTTCTATAATTAATTCTTTCTTTATAGAAAGAGACACCCTTCCTTGAATATGTTCTTCTTTGTTAATGTTTGACCATGATCATAACAAAATAAAATATCTCTTTAATGAAATCCACTTTCAAAAATTTCACATAGACCCGTACAAAATCCGTCATAACTTTTGAACCCCACACTTTCTCTCCAATCGCTCCAGTGCGATTCTTCAAAATTGGTTTTTCACCTACATATCCAAACTTCAGAAAAATCCAACGATAGATTTGTGAGATATGGTCCCTGTACCGAGACTGCATTTTTTGAGACAATCACACATTCACCATCAACAAACTACTCTCTTATATTTGCAATCTGCCTCTGATACCATGTTAAGTTTTAGGATCGCTATAAATGTAATAACACTGCCTAGATTGTATATAGTATGTGTTTTCCAAATGCAACAATCCCTCTTTCTTTTATATTGGGAAAGAGGCTAGGACAGACATGTCCCTTCATGGGACATGTCTATTCAATATAATTTAATTAAGCTTATATTGTTTCATCAATCAATTAGTAATTTAGAATAATAGATTTAATATTGAATATTAAATCTCATATGATTAATAATAATATAATATATTATTATTATTAATCAACTAATATTATATGTATTCTAAATGATCATACAATTGAAGCTACACACATTAACAACTTTGTTTTAGGTGTTCTTAATGGATCAAACATTTGGTATTCAATGTTATCCTTTTGAGGAGTCATTGGAAGACCAGTGCTCCAGATTATTTAATGTGCATGACGATGATCTCAAAAAAACTCTTTTGTATCTTGTGCAACACACTTTTGTTGGCCCACATCTACACGATGACCTAGTCTTTTCTGCTCTCATTCAACTTAAAAGTAGACTTTAATTAGTGTTGGAGGTGGGTAAGCATGTGTTGGTAGCCCACAATTGGGAAAAAATTTCTGAGGGGATTCAAAATATCAATCCACACATTATCTCTGGAAGACTTGGCAAAATATTTGGTTTCACCAAAGAGGGTTGTCATGACCTTGTGGTGGATGTATGGTAGCTCTTCACCTATTCATGTGCTATCGATGACAATGCTTCTATTGCAATCTTCAATGCTAATTATGAATATTTCCTCACACATCAGGAAAAATATGTTATCCTAGACTACTTCTACAGAGTTTCCCTTTTGTCACTAAACTATGTCATCTCTAGAATTTCTTAAAAGGACATGTTCCTCTCTATGCCGATTGCATCATTTTTTTGGAAATATCCCCTCATATGCGAGGCTAGTCTACTTGAATGAAAAATTATACATAATTATGCATACATACATATAGATAATTATACATTCATATACATAAGTATCCATGCATACATTAGGCCCCAAGAATAAATAAACTTGATACAAGCAAATAAATTTATTTGCTTGTATTAAGTTTATTTATTCTTGGGGCCTAATGTATGCATGCATAATTATGTATATGCATGCATAATTATGTATATGAATGCATAATTATGTATATGTATGTATGCATAATTATGTATAATTTCAGTCCATGGATAATTATAAATCTATCCATGTATATTGCATACATGCATATGTATACACATGTATATTGTATACATATCTATATAATCTCCATTTATGTTCAAAGCATTGGTTTTTAGGGTTCCAAAATGTTTGGACATGTATCCAAGACAAGGCATGTAAATGACCGATGGTGGAAGTAAAATAGATATGGGGGATTTAGTGGCCACCCTTTCGTAACACAAAAATGAAACATGTGAACGGGCCCATACACTTAAACACTTGCAATTAGGTACTTTTTAATTTTAAAATTGGGGTTTTTTAATTAATTATATGTATGTATGTATGTATATACATGTACATTCATGCACACATGTACAATGTAATTATACTTATTTATTTATTATTTATCAGTAAAAGCCTAAGCCATGGATTTAATTATATTAAAAAGTGGTAAAGTTACATTATCTCCATTCTCTGCGGGCACTGGTAGGAAAGAATGGAGAAGAAAACCTCCAGGCTAGCCCGGGACCAAGGTCCAAAATATAACAGTAAGTCTCAATTACAAATAGAATAGATGGAGGCATTCCTCCATTTAAAAATTGGTCCCTCAACAGAGGAATTCCTTTTTCTATCTAATCCTGAATATATAGAGTTCCTCAAAAATATTTGACCCCACTTTCGCACTAATGCTTTTGTTAGGTAAATCCTTGATTTTGCTCATTTTATTTCTTGAGTTTCCTTTAACCTGATCTTGCACAAACATCACTCACAATAGAAACTATATCTACATGGTACATTAGTAATATGTCGCATCTTGAATTTTAGATAAGATAAACTTCCGTAATATTCAATCATTAACACAGTTTTTTAGGAGAATGTTATTGATGTTTCACGTATTTTCCAGATTATTTACAGATGATGATGATAATGCAATTAGTTAAGGTCTTGGATATGATGCATATTATCCCTGTAGTAGATGATATTAAAAATCTACCTATGTAGAGTACTACAAAATACCGATATAACACGTTAAAAAGAAATGAATCTAATTGAGGAATATAATTCTTCCATTCATTCATATAGGGCCTCAGTCTAATTTAATACCACATGTTTCTGTTAAGGAAGTAAAATTAACATATCTTTCATGCTTTAGGTATCTATAATGTCTATACAGCTATACTCTATTTCTTGATTTAAACCAAAATTATAGTGAAAACTGTTGGAATAATGGAAGGGTGTGTACTGAGAGGGGAGGGGTGAATTAGTACCCTTAAATTTTTTTACAAATTAAACCTTAGTACCCATTACTTGCATAACCGACTATTGTAGCTTTTCTACTTCATGCATGCAATATCATATCATAAATGTAAATGCATGTAAACAAACATTGAAACATTCATGAAACTCATTTACACATGACACAAGTATTTGATAATGCCGAAACCCTTGTTAGAAGGTAAAAAATGTGGTGGGGATGAAACCCAAAGAGCTTCACTATCTACAGAATGGAAGTTGCCTATTAGGGATACAAGTTGCAATCACTTTTGATGATATTGCCCTCTTAAGAGTAGCATGTCAGACTTTTTAAGTCTACTCGATTAAGAGATTTTAGCAACATAATGTATGTGTGCACTCGGTTAAGAGATTTACAAAAAGACTGTTAAGTCCACCTTGTGAAATGATTTTACTGTTTGCTACAATTGTTAGAGATTAAAATAATATATGACCTAATTGATGCAATCTCAAATTGCTAATTATAGATCCATTAAGTACAAAAAATATATATCACCTTATTGTGATGGATAATACCTTTGTTCTACTTGGTAGCCTTGAATGTAGTTCTTCATAAACTGAATTCTCCTTTATCTATCCTTATGTATGAAAGTTTTTGATTGATCCATAGATGTCCTTGGTGGCTACAATAATCTCATTCTTGATTGATTATTACATCTATATATACAAGATTTGACCTAATTAGGTTTCACACTTTTCCTAAAAAACTCTAAGATCAAAGGTTTACAACTTGACCTTGATCTCCTAGTTTGCATGAATACATTTAGTTAACTAATTACTTCCACAATTAACATTTTTCTTGATCCACAAGAAATGGTTACCCAGCTAAGAAAAAAGCTACTTTAAAGATTAAAGTGCTTTAGCTGACGTGTAGTTGAGATCCACTTTTTTTGGTGAAATGTTGTATCTCGGTGTAGACTGGTGCTCGGTGATGTCTTCGTGTACTAGTGCTCGATGATGTCTTTGGTGGATATACTTCTTGGTGAATGCGCTATTTCTCAGTACTCAAAATATCTCAGTGATCAGTGCGCTTAGTGAATGCTGTCACTTGGTGAGTGCTATCGCTCAGTGATCATGACTGACCGACCAAAACTGTCTGCTTGTATACTAATGACAACTTCTGATCCTTTATGGATTATCAATCTCCCCCTTTGGCATTAGTATCAAAAAATGATGTGTATAGTATATACACCAAGTGTTGTACTTTAAAATGACTCCTCCTATGTGTATGCCTTGGTATGTAGATACAATGTATGTACATGTTTTCCCCTTTTTTGAAAGTAATGACAAAGATGTAGAACTTACAACTTGTCAAAAATGTGTGAATGAGATTGCTGAATAGATGCCATCAACTTTTCTCATTTCTTCTTCAAGTGCTCTAGGGTCATTTGCTCCAAAGTGAATTGTGTTTGCATGTCATATATGCTTTCTGTTACTGACATCTTTGGGGTGGCAATTAGAGTCTTTGCCATAGTCATGTGTGTTAACAACAATGTGAGATTCAATAGTAACATGGCCTGTAGCTCAGTTACTTATCTCTGATTTTTCTTTCTTTCTTTTGTATTTCAAGTCTTAACCATTTAGATTCAACAATATTTTCATAATTCAATTGGAATGCATTTGGCTCAGTTTGTATACTTAGTGCACTAGCTTTTAGATCTTCATCTATCTTATCTATCTGTTCACTATGCTTGGTAGTGAAGTGCTCTAGAGTGCACAATTTTTAAACTAAGGTAACTACTTTTGAAATAACAGGTTCTAATTTAGCTACTAGTTCAAAAAGTTTCACCTTATTCTCTACCACTTCTTGGCTGATTTTCTCGGTGAGTTTGTAGTGATACTTCTCTTCTGTTCATTCCTCAATGACCTTCTCGGCATCTACATTTTATTGTGTGATTTACTTGGTCAGAACTACAAGTTGATCAATAATGGGTGCAGTTTGATCAATCTTTGTATTAGGCACTACTTGCAACAAAATCTCCTTTGTTGTTTCCAAGATTTGTGAATTTTTGTGTTCCATTTTGAGCTTGTCCTATTGTGCTTTTCTTTTGCATAATTTCCCATATCTTGTCACTGACTCTACATCAAGTGTTCTTGGATCACAGTCGGGTATGTCTATGATCTCATCGAGTGTGGTGGGGGCTTTACTTTTATTGTTGTTATTCTTCTTCTTCTAAATGTTTCTTGTAGAAGGGGAATGAGGTATTATAGCAAGAGCCTTTTATTTCTCGGTTTCTGTCATTGATATCTTGGGAGGTGTGGTTCCTTTGCTAGGTTGCTTGGTTTGTACCTATTGTTTGGTAGTAGATGTCTCTACTCTAACTTTTTCTTGACCTGCAGCCTTGTCTATCTTCTTAGTGTTCTCGTCAGGTGCATCACTCTGTTTGTCCTCTCCATTGGTATTTGTCTTCTCCCCTTTCTCATCACCTTTATCCATTGGTATGTCTGCTTTATTCTCAGGTGGTGTCTACTTCGATTCAGTTATTATATTGAGTTCTTGCATCAAGTAAGGCATATTACCTGGTACAAGTGCCTGTGCAATGCTAGTAGTGTCATGTTCATGTATTTGATCGGTGGCATTAGTGACATCTTCGTAAGCCTTTACATCATCATCAGGATCCCCTTGAGTGATATATTGTACAATTATAATTGGTGTTTCCCCTAATGATTCCAATACATCAATAATATCATCCATGACTTTAATTGCTTCTATGGTTAAGTCAATAGGATTGACATCCTCGGTGTCATTGATGAAAATGTGCTCAGGGCTTAGTGTGGCCTCCTTCTCCTCAATGTGAGCCTTCTTGGTTATAGCAAGTACCTTCTCGGGTGGATTAAAGATTTGAGTCCAAATATTATTGCTCTCTATGTCAATTTCCTCTAACTTATTTTGCAATACTTTGTATCCTCTGGATTTTGCAGAAAATTTCTTGGCATACTCCTTCATTGTTGAGTCAATTTATTCAACTGTGGAGTTGGGCATGAATGTAACTAAGGATCTCACTCTCATCTATTTCTCCATGTGCAATGCATATGTGCATCTAGCCAATATTTTTTCTTGTAGCTCATGTGGAATATGATTGCCAAATTACATAGGTACATATTTGTAAGCTACCATCATCTTAATGATTGCCTCTTCTATTTTGTTCTGATCCTCGATAGATAGAGTTCCCCATTGTCTAATCTTATGATGTTGTATACTCCCTATGTTGATGATTGAATCTGCAATTTCATCAATTGTCTTTGGTATTTTTTCCTTTTTCTACTTGTATTCTTTGTTCTCTTTCATCTGCTTCAGTATCATCCTTGTGTTCTTTTCCTCTTATATATCTCTTTCATTGTCTCAGTGCTAGTTTCTTGGTTGAGGATTTCCTTTTTTGATATGTTCTTACAGTGCCCTTCTTCAATGGTGGTGAGTCTACCTTTGTTGTTTTTCTCCTTGTTCTAGATGCAGCTGTTACATCTATAACTTTTGTTTTCTTGTCTTATGGTGGCTCTGCATCCAATTCAGTAGAATCTGAATAACTTAACTCTTTACTTTCACAAATGGGTGACTATTCCTCAGTGATTTCTACTGATTGTTCCAACTCTTCATCAGTTATTGAGAGTTTCTTCTAAAGTGTATTCACCATTTGTGTTTTCTTCTTTCCTATTTTCTTGAATACTAAACCAGTCTTAATTCTTGACTTGGCTTCCTCATATGTGCCAAATCTTCTTATAGATTTGTCAATTGGTTCACTCAACAGGGCTTCAATAGCTCTTGTAGCCAGATCTATGTCAATTTCATAGTCTAATGGTGGTAACCATGCTATTCTTGGGTTGGTAGGTTTGATGAGTGTTGTGTCGGTGTCAACTACAAAACATATCTCATCCTTGTATTGTTCAACCAACTGGGCAGGTATTCTCATCCTCTTCTGCATCCTATTCTTGAATGTAGTAAAGTATGCATCCAATAGTGGTATGAAATTATCTCGTAGTGATTTAATGTAATCACTAATCTATGTTGTGATAGGTCAGTTGGTGTCCCAAGTGACATTACTGATGAAAGGAAAGAAAATTTGGAAGTAAAAGAATGTGCAAATCAGTAGGGAACTAAACTTACATGTATTAGATTGGGCTGATCTAATTGTTCTCATGTTTTCTTCTAGTTTTTTCAGTAGTATCTCGGCTAGGTCAAGTTGCACACCTTTCTTCACTATCTTGTATGCAGTGTCGACTGCTCCATAAGAAATGTTGCTCAATCTGCTTGCTTGAAAGATTTTGTATCCAATCACATACACACCAAATTTTATTTCAGGATCAGTGATTGAATTGACTTTTAGACCTCTATCGTCCAATACGGCTCCAGTTAAATTTTATATCTAGGGGCATCCAGGGTGTCTTAGGGATTTTGCTTTCTTGGTTATGGGGTATCCAATCACTGCATGAATCACATCCTTTGTGATTTTCTTTGGTTCATCTAACCACATATTTTCCTCATGCACTCGGCTGAGCACAATGCGAATCTATTCTGTTTTGAAATCTTTTGGGAACAGTAGGGCATTGGTTAACCCTTTCACTTCAACGTGCTTGTACTCATCTTTTAGGTTACCATCCTTGCATAGCTTATTGTAAGCTTCCTCAAGCTCAAAGTATCCAATCTCTACAACCTTGTAGTGGATGTATGCACAAATGTCTTCAATCAGTAAAAACCTAGGTGGGATACTCAAAAATTGTCCGTTGTCATCGGGTTGAGCAACAAACTCTAGACAAAACTTGTAGTTAGGTTCCTCACAGGTTGAGTTCTTTAGAAAAATGACCTTATTGTCTTTTTCCATCTTGATCTTTGAGGTTCATGAAGTGGATGCCATTGATTTTTAATTTAGGGCTTCTTTATAAATAACCTGTTTAACTCGGTGAGACTAGATACTCACTGGATGTTTGCTGTGAATGCTTGAAATCTGTGAATGTTTGCTTGAAATCTGCGAATATTGTGAATGCTTGAAATTTTTATGAATATTTTTTGTAGCCGATAGGGGAGGATACCATAACCCTATATGATGTCTAACAAATTTATCATGTTCCAATCTGGGGGTTGATACCAGAGTATGTACATGAGGGGTCAGAACCCTATCTAGAGACAATATTTGGGCAGCCATACGCCGAGATTTTAATATCGAGATAGTGGATGTCTTAGAGAGAAAGGATGACAATATGACCATGAATGCACAGAGTAGATCTATACATGGCATGGTTAGTTGGAGGACGCATGATGCCTGATCATGGTCAACATGGATTCTCGGTTGGATGGGCATGGGTATATAACATTCTGGGTATATGATATATACATAATGTTATGCTAGATAGTGCATATGATATCACAATATATGTCTTCATAGGTATGATGACAGTTTGGATAGGTACATGATGTTGTGCTGGATGGGTTTCCGTACCCATTAGTGACATGAGAGGTTGGGAGTTTATGGGGGATTAGGGTTGATATATCTAAGAGGAGCATGATCATCATGGTTGGGGATGACAACAGTGACTTAGCATCAAGCACATGAGTTAGTTAGGGATGCAGGTGTCACACCAACATACACACAGTGGTGGGTCATTCATAGGCCAATCAGATTAACTATCCTAGGGATTGTGCAGGCCGACGAGCAGCTGACGGGAGGAGGGAATGGTGAAGGGAAGGATGGTGATGATGATGGAGGGGATGGAGGG
>MU225498.1:529963-552035 GCA_018584345.1 Thuja plicata | reverse complement strand
GGGGGATAGAGAGTAGCATCAGAGAGGTGGTGTGGGCCAGTGCAGATATTATTAGGTAGAGTGTCGTCGGTGATCCCACCAGGATAAGTACAAGGACAGGGACCATATGGGCCACCTCCATAGGTACATGGATAGGGTCAGGTAAAATAGGTGCCTATATTGGGATAGGTACCACAAGGGATACTCATCAGATATGTAACCCAAGAGACACATGATACTATTGTGGCATAGTGTGATAGCCTGTAGATAGAGTTGCGACGGGTACAGGGACTACTAGCCACTGCTTAAGGCTACTAAGAGAAGTGTAAAGGTATAGATGACTCAGGTACAGGGAATCCTTTCAGGGGAGACAACCCAAGAAGATAGTGTGTAAAGAGAATTGGATCTCTTATAGACATGGTTGGAGGGGGGAGAGTTCATCATGATTGAGATGGATAGGGAAGTTTTGGTAGAGTCTCAGGGGATGAGCCAGCTACAACAGCAGATGAATGTTTTGAGATAGGAGCTACAAGATATGACTTTAGAGTGGGACAACTATAGGTGCAGGGCTAAGAAAAACATGGGCAGTGAGAGATCAATTTACAAGATACCACAGGTCTAGGGGTTATGCAGGTAGCATAGGAGGCATTCTCTACACAAAGGCGAGAGCTTAGAGTATTTTGGGAGATGGAGCATTATCGCCGACACTAGTATGATGGTGTCCCAAAGGGACAGAGAGTGGTTGACTACAATGAATGATCAGGGACTCACAAGATAGAGGGAGGGGCATCATAGGCCTTTGTTGGGATGAGATCTCCCTGGGGAGATGAGACAGGTGGAGAAGGGTTATCCTCATGGTCAGCCACAATGGTCATTTGATACACTTTTTTTTATTTTTTGATAATTTGAGATGTATGCATATTGTATATGGACTTTTTATGATATATAAAAACATTTATTGTGATGGCCTACCTTTTATTTATGTATGTGTTTACATGATTTCTATATTCACATGATGATGATTTTTAGGACTGACGTGTGTGATGTAGGATGTGATGGATAATATTATTATTATGCTGATGTATTTGTTATGTAGGGAGTGTGTGCACATGGGATGAATAATGTTTAGTAAATATATGGATAATGGATGGATTTAATTATAATGGATGAAATATGTAAAATGTAATGTAAAATGGAATGGGAAATGATAATTGATGATTTAATGATTAATGACTAATACATGATAATGCACGTATGAAGAATGAGTAATAAATATATAATGACATAATGATAGATGAATGATGATCATGAGATATTTAATGAATCAATGAATGAATTAATAAGTTCATGAACAATGAATAATGACTTAATGGGTTAATGAATAATGACTTAATGAATGCAACCGAAGAATGTAACTAGAGAATGCAACTGGACAACGATGCTCATGAGGACAACATTTTTGTGTGTATTAAATAGGACCAAGAGTATCACATAGCTAGATGTAGAGGGGAGGGGATAAATGAGAACCTTTCCAAGAGTAAAAATGCAACATGCAACATGACTTATCTAAGATGCAACCTACCTACATTATTTCGTAGGATTATATTGTGTTAATGTTGGAGAGTACACCCTAGTTTGATTTTGCAAAAGGAGATATGCACAATGTGTTAGAAAACACCAGTGACATTGTTCCTTTGCATGGACCATAATCTCAGACTGATAGTTTTTTAGGAATAGCGATGCAAGATATCAGTTATGATGGAGCTAATGAAATGCTACTCATGAGGAGACACAGTACACCCAAATCTTTTGAGGGATTTGGTGGTATGTATATGAATCTTGTCCTTAGTGAGGCATACATAGTCATAAACTAAATATCAAAGACAAATGTACTAATAAGCTATAACAAATAGATCATACCACAAATGACACGTATTCCAAAAGGCACTTTCCACAATGGACTAAGATATTAAGGATCGAGGAAGTCATGAGAAAGACATGTTTGAAATACAAAAGAAAATCAACCAATAGGCGTCATGACGAAGCAGTCATTCAGTCCAAAAGTTCTTGTCATGAATAAGTTTGATGTGATGAGGGATTGATAAGCCGACACTGGAAGGATGCATCCTGATGGGAAAACATTGATTGATGTTGAGATGGGAAGTTGTTGCTAGCTTTTGAAGGGAGTAAATGCTTGAGAAATTAAAATCTATCTATTGATTTGGTGGAAACATTTTGTGCTCACTGTATCTAGGAACAAAAAGCTTAGTGTTTTGGGGTAAGCTCAATCGTGTGGGAATAAGGTCTTATTGCGAAAGTGGAGATGCGTCTGGAGACTAACTGTATAGACATGGGTGATAGGATGAACTTTATTGTGAAAGGGTGATGGAATGGACTTATGATGGAAATGTAATGGATATTGCATGTAAGGTGGTCTTAAGAGATGGTGGATCTAACAAGTTGTTATAAACAAGTGATATGTATAAAAGCTCAAAGGATGGGATAAGGTGGATCTTGTAATTAATGCATGCGATAGGTGGAACACCCAGGGAACACAAGCTTGGTGATGGTGGTTGGATCTTGGGTGAATGGATGGGACAGATTGAGATGAGATTTTGATAGATAATGGCATGGTCCACTATGTGTGATGCTTGATTGCCAGATTTTCACCACACATACCTGTCCAAGGTGCCTGATTGCCAAGTTTTCACCATTAGATGATTTTATTTTTATTTTTTTAAATTTTTTTATTATTTTTTTTTAATTTTTTTTTAAATTTTTATTTTTGTTATCATTGAGGCACTTGTTTACCAGGCTTTCACCAAGACAATGATTTTTCAAGAATTTTTTATAATTTTATGGATTTTTTTAGATGAATGATGTACACCACATGGATCAGGCATAGAACCTATTTGAGGTTAATGATGTTGATGGGATCATTCAAATGTTCTCCTTCTGGTGTTGATAGTTGATATGCCCCTAACCCAAAATTCATTATAGAAATATAAGGACCCAACTAGGTAACCTTAAACTAACCTTTCTTTTCTCTATCTGCACCTACCTTCTGATTCTGTTTGAGGACTAGATCTCCCACTTGAAATTGGCATGGGCGGATCTTCTTGCTGTAGCTTCTCTTAAGCCTATTTTGGTAGACAATAAGATGGTTGTAGGCTTGTTGTCTCTTTTCATCCAGAAGGTCTAGCTATGTGAATCGTGCCACACGGTAATCTTCATTAGTGACTAGGTTCTTGAGTGATACTTGTAGTGATGGCAGTTTGACCTAAATTAGTAGGACGACTTCTACACCATACATATGTGAGTAGGGAGTGGTGCTTGTGGGAGTATGGTAGGAAGTGTGATATTCCTAGAGGGCGGGATTGATTTGGAGGTGCTAGTCATGACCAGTATCATTGACAACCTTTTTGAGGATTTTGAGGAGGGTCTTGTTAGTTTCCTCAGCTTGGCCGTTACCTTGCAAAAATATGGGCTGGAGACATGTTGATGAATATGGAGGGTTTCATATAGATCGGTCACATGTTGGTTCTCAAATGGCATACCATGATCTGTAAAGATGGTGGAAGGAATGCCAAATCACCAAACAATGTGGTAGAGGATGAATTTAGATATTTGGACACCTGTAGTAAGGGTGAGGGGATCGCTTCAACCCATTTTGTGAAGTACTTAGTGGCTGTGATGATATACTTGTGTCCTTTTGAGGATAGGGGTGATCTTACCAATGAGGTCAAAACCCCAACAAGAGAATGACTGTGGAGGTGCAATAGGATGTAGGTCCTAGGCTGGAGCATGAATCAGATTATCATGTTGTTGACAAGGTAGGAATTTCTTTACAAATTCACAGGCATCATGTTCCATCATAAACCAGTAGTATCCTTCTCTTAGAGGTTGTTTGGCTAGGACCATGCCACTTGTGTGGGCACTGCAAATCCCAACATGTACCTCTTGTAAAGCCTGGGTGGCTTCATTTCCCTCTAAACACCTAGAGAGAACAATTTGATAACCCTGACTATATAGGGTGTTGGCTACAAGGGTGTAGCGGGAATCTCTATGAATGAGGTTCTAGTATTGGGTGTTTTTGGGGTGGGGGGATATGATACCATTCTGTAGATATGCATGGATGTCATGGTACCATGGGGACTGAAGACCAACCAAGACACATAACCTTTTGGAATTGATGTCTTCATAAGTGGGCACGTGAAGTTGCTCAACCAAGAATTCATGTTGTGTTGCGTCCTGAGGATTCTCCAGGAGGGAGAAAATAGTGGCCATTGCATCCAAAACTTTGTTCTGTAGTCTAGATATCTAAGTGATTTGTAGGTTTAGGAAGTGTTCTTTCATTTCATCGACCATATCCTTCTAAGGCAATAATTTTTCATCCTTTTTCTGAAACTCATCTATGACTTGTTTGATGATGATTTGTGAGTCTCCAAAGACATGTATTTATTTGATATTCTATTTGATTGCCATTTTGGCCCAGTGATAAGTGTTTCACACTCAATGATGTTGTTAGTCACCTTGATGGGTGACGAAGAGTATTCTTGCCCCTGTACCATGGGTTGTATAGGATCTATCAAAGTAAAGCCTCTAGGTTGGTTTTTTTTTTACCATGCATAGATGTTCGTCTAGAAATTCCATGACCAAAGGATAGGAATTCACTAATGTTACTTTTACTAGTTGATATGTTATAACTTTCACCTTAATTTCTTTTACATCCACATATTCGATGTCAAATTTGCTTAGGAGAATTACCCACTTTGCCATACGACCTGTGAGAGTGGTTTTTGATAGCAAATACTTGAGAGGATCCACCTTGGAGATGAGCTTTACTGTGTGACTTAGTATATAATGGAGAAGTTTTTGAGTGGCCAAAACCACTGCTAGGCATGCTTTTTCCATGGGTGAGTAGTTAAGATCATAACCCACTAGTGTATGACTGATATAATAGATGAATCTCTTTTTTCTATTGTCATATAATTGAGCCAGGAGTGCCCCCAGTGCTATAGTAGTTATGGAGATGTATAAGATAAGAGGTTTTCCTGGTGTTGATGGTACCAAAATAGGTGGACTCGTGATGTATTCTTTGATTTTATCAAAGCTTCTCTATCAAAGTGGATCCCATTTAAAGTTGGTGTCTTTTTGCAATAGGTGAGTGAATGGATGGCACTTATCTACTAATTGAGAGATGAAGCGACGTACTGACTACACATTTCCTTATAGACTATGTAATTGCCAAAGTGTTCTAGGCGGAGGCATTCCCATGATAGCTTTGACTTTCTGTGGGTCTATTTCTATGCCTCTTGGTGATACAATGAATCCTAGAAGCTTTCCTGATGTGACCCCAAAAATACATTTCTTGGGGTTGAGCATTAGGCCATAGTGACCGAGCCGATCAAATACACACTCCGATACATTCTGATGGACCATAACCAATTGAATGTTTGAGGATGTTAAGTTGATCACCCAAATGCAGAAAGTCAATGCAAGTCATTAAATCAGTTAGTCATTCTGTTAGTGAGAAATAAGGGTTAATGAGCATATAAAACCCTAACATCAACCTATTGCTTTCTAACTAGGATGAGTGTAGAAAATAACATAAAATCCCTCAGATTATGCTAAATACCAGTGACATAAACAACCTAGCATGAAAGATTTAAATTTAAAACAAACTATTTAACTATTTAAACATGCATATTAGTCTAAAATAGGCATTATAACTATGTAAGAAAGTGACTAATGGAGTGTGTATGAAGCTATGAAGGAATGGGTAGCATAACAATGCTTTGAGATTCCTTCAAAATCTTGGCATAACAACACTACTATTCAAAATTTTAGGCTTTTTATGAGCTCTAAAGCCCTTCAATTTATAGAGGAATGGGAGAGAGAGAGGGGAGACAAGGTTCATTAATGGAGCCCCTAAGGTCATTAATGAGGTGTAAGAGCCATTAATGCCTTAGGCATTAATGAGGGATGGGCAAGAGGGAATATACATTAATGAAATTCATTTAAGAGGTATGGAAGGGTGTAAGGCTCAACTTGGCAAGTTGGTCCTTAGAGAAGTCATGCTTGAGAAAGTTGACTTTCTCAAGTGGGTTGAGTTGTTAATCATTCCTTAATGGAATGTGACAACATTAGGAGGTGGGTTAGGATTAGAATTAGAATGAGGATTAAATTAGCATGGGGGGAATAGGTTGAGATGGGTTAGAACCCAGGGTAGAAGTGGTTGAGATAGGTTAGGTTGAGGTTTAAGGGAATATAAATGAAATGAATTGAACTTATTTAATTCATTTAAAATATAGGAATTAAATATTTAAACAATTAATTACTTTTTAATAATTAAGGGGACTATAGCCATTTTAATTAAATTAAATAGGCTAGGGGAATGGGTTATTTGCAAGTGGACAATTGATTTAGGGGTTTATTTAATTCCTAGAAAATTAATCATTTTTAGCCATGTATTTGATTAATTTTGATTTTGGCTAAAAGTAAATAATTTAGTGATTTGATCACTTTAGGAGATTAAATTGATTTTAAAAAGAATTATGCCAAGCAATAACAGGGTCGTTTGGACATAATTGGGGGTATGATCACACTTAGGGCAAATAGGGTCCATAGTTGGAACAGACCAAATTCAGGTGGTTACATTTGCCTCTCTTTGAATTGATGTGTGAGCAACGCATTGATTCAAAGAAAGTTTTTGATTTTGACTTCAGAAAGATTGAGAATTTTGTTCTTGGTTATCAAATGAAATGTTAATGAGATCAGTCTCACACTTTATTGAACAAAACTAAAAGAATTTATTTTGAACCTGGTTGTCGTCCAAAGATCAATAAAAGATTTTAAAGATACCAATTCTGAACTTGGTTGTCGTCCAAAGATTGATAATACTGATTCTAAACTTGGTTGTCACCCAAAAGTCAGTATGAAACTACTAGGAGCTTAATAAGAATCTTTTAAAATGAGACACAAGATATCCAGCTTATAAGAACCAAAGATTTCCATCTAACAAATCTGACTTAGTCAAGGAAACTGTCATGCCCCTAGTTTGTTTGATAACAAAGTCATTTTAATGTTGTTTCAAGAAAAAAATTAATTGATGATAGTGTGATCATGCCCCCTCGGGAATGAAATTGAAGGAAAAGAATAAAATCCCTCAGTTGAAAGAATGTGTCACTTGCAGGAAGCGGTTAGGGAAAGAAAGAATGGCGTAGAAGAAGTGGAAAAAGAAGGTGTATTTAAAAATAAACACGAGTACCAAGTTAATTATGTGAAAATGTGAGTGATGAGACTGATAAAATGATGTTAGACCAAGATTTATGGGAAAATGTGTAGTATGGACATATCTTTCGAACAAATGAAGCAAATCCATAGTTTTTGAAAATGTCATAAAAATGGTATTGTGCTGCTAAAAATATCCTAGGCACCTTCGATTTTATTCCTGATTGATCAAAAAGAGATCAGAAATATAGTTGTAGTTGTCTGGGAGGAGTTTTAGAACTCCTAAATGGCTCAAAAGACCAATATAAGCCTCAAAATTTCACTTTCCTCATAGTAAATTTGAGAGCTCTGCAGAGAAGATGGTAGTCCCTGTGAGGAAGCATCGTTTTGAGATGAGCCGTCGACATCAACACCTGGTTGACTACCCACCTCCGGTAAGTGCTCGTAAAACTACCTTGTGAATTTTGAAAATTTTAATTTTATGCATTTTTGTATGTTTTATAGCCAAATGAATTTTGAATCACATCCAGTATTCTGGATCGCAACCTGTAAAACCCGTGTCGCATCCGGTTTTTCCCGGATTGCATCCAATTTTTTTGGATTCCTGTATCGCATCCAGGATACTCTGGATCACATCTTGTTGCATTGTTTTTGTGTTTATTTTTGTTGAATTTTTCCCCTGTATTGTACCCTATCTTTGAAAGGTCATACCTGATATTTAGGGTCACATCCTGTATTTTGGAGATCACACCCTGCCAATTCAGAATCACATCTAGTTATGAGACTTAGAAATTTATTCTTTTGGACCTGTTTGCATGTTGTGAACCCTAAATTACTTAGCTGATTAGGAATCTATATTTTTGTTGTAGATAGGAGACTGCTGTATCATTATTTTTGTCAAAATAGACCCAGTTTGAGGTAGTTGCATTTCGCGGCACCTACCCAGGTCGTGTGCTTACATTGTCTGGATTGCTTTCAGATGATGAGCAGACCACTGTAATTCGATGTGGATTATGCTCTTTGATAGGTTTACCTGAGATAGGGGTAAATCAAGGGTTGTTGACTGCTTTAGCTGAGAGATGACACTAAGAGAACAACGCCTTCCATTTGCCGACCGGGGAGATCACAGTGACTCCAGAGGATGTATGGCGGATTCTTCAGGTTTCGATGATTGGTGCTGAGGTGCATTTTGAGTCGACGAATGATGTGGCAATTGGTGCTGCACATCGATACTTCCAAGATGACACCATTAATCACAGATATTTGTCATGGGATTATATGGTTGATCATTACGATCGTTTATCTATATACTTAGTAGGTCTGATAAGTGGCATCCTGATGCCAGACAGAGGTCAGCATGGATTCATGGTTGGCTAGGTGGACATGTTGGAGTAGATGGTCACCCATAGGCAGAGATTTGCATGGGGCAGTTGTATTTTAGCCCACATGTATCAAGAGCTTCACAAGATAGTATACCATTATACTCAGAGCATGACCATTGGTATTCTTATTCTTTAGATCTGGGCCTGGGAGAACATCCTTGTTACGCGGCCGATTGTAAATAGATAGAGAGCACAAGAGCAGCCTTACATGTACATGTATGCAGGCTTGATTCAATAGCCCCATCTGGGCAAGGTTGAGTACTGGCATCGACTTTTTGACGATATGACTGAGGTCATTTGGCAACCATATTTAGATTGTGAGGAGTGGACCTCGGATGCACGATAGGTACCTTATTTATTTCAGAGCTGATATGTCATTGGGTAGACTAGATATTTGGTAGAGCGGTTCATTCATACCCGAGTGCTGAGACAGTATGGCCGACGCCAGGGTAGGATACAAGATATCACTGTTTATGTACGGATCCGGGATGAGGCAACATTGTGGGGTGCGTAGTTGAGGTATGAGACAACACACCAGGAGATTCAGGATATGGTGGGAGTAGACTAGGATCCCCGCCTGGACGTAGCTGATGCAAGTGTTTCTGATGGATATGCTACAGAGATGCTCTAGTACTCATTTTCTCATTTCACTGTACCTTAAGAGATCATTTCTCGCATAGAGGAGCCATTAGAATATGATCCTGATGATCATCTTGCCAGAGGGAGGGGAGGAGCACAGAGGGACAGGGCCCCTGGTAGACATGGAGGTCGAGATGGTGGTAGAGATGGAAGGCATCCTCCTCCTGATGAGGATGATGATGGAGATGATAGGGGTGGTTGCGCAGTGGGCGGCCACACAAAAATTGCTAGTGGGAGTGGGGAGGGTCGACGTACCTATTTTAGGTTTGTTTCTCCTTGGATCGATCTCGGTCCATTAATTACAAGAGAGAAGCAAAGGAAGTAGAGACAACAGAGACAACAACCATAGAGACAGTCGGACAGACCATAGGATAGGGCCTCAGGGCAGTATTCAAGTAGGGATGGGGATCAACTGTCTCATTGTGAGCAGGAGAGAGAGCAGCTTAGAGTTCAGATTACAACTTTAGAGGTTAGAGTGACAGTAGTAGAGGCTAGGGCTACAATAGCAGATTTGAGACTTGCTATATCAGATCCCTTACTTATAGATAGGGATAGGAAGATGGAGAGACTTCATGTAGAGCGAGATGTATAGGCCCGTACAGCTACTCATCAGGGATAGAGGGCTACGTATTATTATGCTCTTTATCATGAAGCAATGCTAGAGGGGCAGAGGGAAATATCTTTTTCATGGTTAGCCCAGTAGTTTGAGGGAGCGATGCCTCCTCCTCCATTTGTTCCTCCTCCTCCTCCTCCAGATCAAGGAGAGGGGGGGAGCCAGAGCTGATTTATATTGTCATATCTTGTATATCTGAGTTCATATTGTATATCTAGATCCTGCTAAGATTCACTTTTGTATATGACATTTATACATGTATATCTGATTCATTCTGTCTCATTGATACTCTGATACTCTTTATGCATTTTGTTCCATATTTTGATCTGTACCATGTGGTGATATATATATACATATCTAATGCAGCTTCCTAATTCTAATATGTTTCATGAGTTCTCTTTCCCTTGATAGATGTGGTAGATGTGATTTGCACATGTGATGATATCTTGGTCTCTTGATGAGTTAGATTTAGACGATGACATCATTTTATGATTTGATTTGATTACTAATATAAATATGTTTTAAATGATACTTATGTGAAGATGCAAATGTATGGTTTTTCTTTTTTTGATTTTCTTTTATGCAATTTCAGATGTATGGATGCACTTTATGATGTAAAAGAAAAAATGCAATACATGGATGCTTTGTTTTGGTATTTTTCTGTTGCTTCTTTTTATGAATGAAAAATGTATGCTATGGATGTGCAACGATAGATATATCAGTAATATGGATGATGTAATTAACTTGATTTTGAAGAAGAACATTGAATTAATTTGGAGCTCATAATACCTTTAATGTTTCTCCTTTCTTGTTTATATCCCATGCAATTGTCAAAAATATAATGATATGCAGACTCTTAGGACTATGTCACTGGTATGCAAATGTATAGCTTTTTATCATCATTGGGCACTCTGTTAGAAAAGATACCACCTGATAGTACAAACATCACTAATACCCACATATATTATGATAATATGAATACTATGTTTTATTGAAATTTCAAAAATAGACTTAGGCATCAAGGCATAGAAGCCAGGATAACAAAATAGTCACCTTCCTTTTAATATACCAGATTCTGATTAAGGAAAGATATTGGACCTGCAATGACCTTGAAAATTCATATCCTTGGGTACATTATGATTCGTATACCTTAGTGAGAATTTGGATCAGAAAATAGACAAGGAAAGTGTTTCAACCTCACTGTAGGTTACACATAACGAAGTTCAAGATATATGCAGCTATCCACTCATAATGGAAGCTCTTACCATAAACATCCAAGTTAGGTGAAATTTATAGGATCATTTGGAACAATCACCATATGCAGAAAATCAAGAAAACATCATGCCCCCTATCCTCGTGACTCTTTGTCTTTGCATGAACGTCATTGAGTAACTAAGAAGACATAATAAATCATCAATTGTGAATCAATCAAATAAAATTTATAATTACTCAGATGCCCCTAGTTGAAAACATCATTAGGACATGAAAGAATCATAATCAAACCAATATCAAATTGTGTGTTTAAGTAGTACGTGTTTATTCATTTGTCAAACATAGTAAAGATTCATCAATCAGAAAATTGTAATACAAGCAATATGGTGTTCCATGTCTGTGCATTGATAGGATAATCCGTTCATGTTTGTGATCCAATATAGCCTTGTAGGAACTCCATTAATGTAAATGTCATGTCTAGATATGTGATGTTTGAAAAGACACCCTTGTTTTGGAAAGTGACATAATTTTGCATGTATCAAGAAACATTGTGTTCGAGAGGCAAACCATCCTAGAGCAACCTACCAACCACAACCTACTACGCCAGCAAAGATGCCCCCAGTGCAGACTGACTTCTTCCTAAGATGTAAATGCAGATAAATCCCAAGCGAGGATAAGATAGCCATTTAGAAATGAAGTCAGCATTTGAACACAGGTATAATTATGAAGGCCTAGTATTAGTAGTGCATTGATAGATGGAGCGTAGAACACAAGTGACACTTGATTGCCAGGTTTTCACCACTCAGCAAGATCTTTTCTTTCTTTTTGCTACCAAGATGCCTATTTTACCAGGTGCTCATCAAGGCACTTTTCTCTTTTTCAATTTTTTTTTTTTTCTTTTTTTGTAGTATTAAGGCACATGTTTACTAGGTTTTCACCAAGGATACCTTTTCTGTAGGACCTTTTCCATTTTTTGGATTTATTCAAGATCAAATTTTTGAATGTTTTTGGTATTTTGTTAAAACTTTTTGCTGTATAGGCTCTGCTAGCTGAACATTAAGCATAGAACTACTTCAAATATAGAGTGTTGATAGGGTCTAGAAGAACGTCTCCCTTAGGTGTAGCTAGTTGATAAGCTCCAGTCCCAAAAGTAGCAGTGATAACATAAGGTACCAACCAGTTAGGTTCAAACTTTCCCTTCTTCTCTCTGTTAGGATGGTTCTTAGGATTCTCTTTTAGGATGAGATCTCCCACTTCAAATTTTCATGGTTTGACCTTCTTATTGTAACCTTTGGACATACGTGCCTGATACACTTTGAGGTGTTTGAATGGCTGTTGTCTGCACTCATCTAGTAGGTCCAGAGAATTCACCCTATCTATGCGGTACTGCTCATCAGTAACGAGACCTTGTAAAGATATCCACAAAGATTGGATTTCAACCTCAATAGGTAGTACTGCTTTAGCGCCATAGACTAGAGAAAATGGTGTGGCTCCAATCGGTTTTCTTATGCTTATTCTCTAGGCCCATAGTGCCGGATTCAGTTGTAGATGCCAGTCCCTGCCAGACTTACTTACAGTTCTATGTAGGATCTTGAGAATATTTTTGTTGGATGCCTCAGCCTGTCCATTACCTTGAGGATAATAGATTGAGGAGTAGTGTTGAGTAATATGGAACTGTTCACAAAGGTCATCAATGTCTTGATTTTTAAATTGGCCCCCATTGTCTATTATAATTGAAGAGGTTATTCCATATCTACAAATAATATAGTTTAGAATGAAAATAGCCACCTGCCTGCCAGTGGCTTTGATTAGCGGCATGGCCTCGACCCACTTTGTGAAATACTTAGTGGCCGTAATGATGAACTTTTGTCCATTTAAAGAATTGGGATATATTTGTCCAACCAAGTCAAAGGCCCATTGCTGAAATGGCCAATGTGTTATGAAAGGTATAAGTTCTCTGGCAGGAGCATGGATAAGATTTAAATTTTTTTGGCATTTAAGACATGCTTTTGAAAACTGAATAGCATCTCTCTCCATGGTAGGCCAGTAATAGTCTACTCTGAGCAGTTTCTTTGCTAATGAAAAGCCATTTGAATGTGATCCACATACACCTTCATGGACTTCTTTTAATGCTAGATCAGATTCTTCAAGTTATAAACACCTAAGAAGTGTACTGTCAAGACCTCATCGATATAGGTTGTTAGTGATAAGGATGTAATGCGATGCTATCCTAATCAGGGATATTTTCTCATTTCTGGATAGACTGGTAGGGATGGTTTGGTCAGAAAGGTAAGCAATGATATTGGCATATTGAGATTGGTCTGGGGTGTTCAAAGCACATATTACCTGGTATTCAGGGGTATCAAATGTAGGATAGGATAGTTCTTCCACCAAGAAGTCATAGAAAAATTGATGTTCTTCTAGTTGTAACATGGATGCCAAGGTAGCCATAACATCTACAGCTTTGTTCTTTGATCTTGGTATCTACTGGAAGGTGACGAAGACAAAGTAATTCTTTAGGTCATCAACTAGTTGCTTGTAGGGCATAAAATTCTCATCTTTTGTTTGATACTCCCCATTGACCTGATTGATAATTAGTTGGGAGTCACCATATATGTGTAACTCTACAATTTTCCACTCCATAGCTAGCTTAAGGCCGTTTACCAATGCTTCATATTTTGAAATATTGTTGGTGCATGGAAACATCAATTTGTAAGATTTGGGAATCTTGTAACCTTGAGGAGTTATGAATAGGACCCCTGCTCTAGAGCCTTGTTGAGTGAATGAACTGTCAAAGTACATCTTCCATGGATATTCAATTAGGTGCATGATTGTTTCATCAGGGAATTTAATTAGTAAAGGTTCATCATCCTGGAGTGGTGAATCAACTAATTGATCTACAAGGACCTATCCTTTAATAGCTCGTCATTCTACATATTCAATGTCAAACTCACTTAGAATCAGGACCCATTTTTCCAAACGTCCTGTTAACGCTGTTCTGCTCAAAAGGTACTTTAGAGGATCAATCTTAGCAATGAGCTTTACTATATGAGAGAGCATGTAGTGCCTCAATTTTTGTAATGTGAAGACGACTGCTAAGCATTCTTTTTCAATAATGTTGTAATTGAGCTCATAGGTGACCAGTGTTCTACTAATGTAGTAGATAGCTCTTTCTTTCTTTATTTCATCTTATTGAGCTAGAAATACTCCTAGGGATGTAGCTGTAGCTAAAATGTATAGGAGTAGGGGCTTTCCAAGAATAGGTGCCATAAGAATAGGAGGAGTAGCCATGTATCCCTTCAATTCTCTAAAGTTTGCTTCACAGTGTTCATCCCATTTGAAGGTAACCCCTTTATGTAGTAATTTAGTAAAGGGTTGTGCCCTATCTGCAAGTTGCGACATGAATCTCCTGATGGACTGAAGTCTCCCTTGTAGCATCCTCATTTGACTAATGTTGCATGGAGGAGTCATTTCTAGAATAGCTTTGACCTTAGCGGGGTCTACCTCAATTCCTTTTGCTAAAACAATGAATCCTAGGAGCTTCCCTGATTGGACCCCAAAGGCACATTTATTTGGGTTGAGCCTGAGTTGGAATAGTTCCATATGATCCAAGATCTTTCTTAAGTCAGCAATGTGAGTACCTCTTTCTTTAGATTTAGAAAATGTGTCATCCACATAGTCCTCCATGTTCTTGTGCATCATGTCATGGAATATAGTTGTCATGGTTCTTTAATATGCTGCATCGACATTCTTTAACCCGAATGGCATGAAGTTCTAGCAAAGGTGCCCCATGCACATGTCAATACAATTTTCTCTTGATCTTCAGGGGCAATTTTGATTTGATTATAGCTTGAGAATCCATCCATTAATGAATACATTTGGTAGCCTGCTATGAGGTCTATGATCATGTCAATGTTAGGTAGAGGGAAGTCATCTTTCAAACATGCTTTGTTTAAGTCTCTGAAGTCTGTATAGATCTTGATAGATTTATCCATTTTAGACATGGCGACCACATTGGAGATCCATCCTGCATAGGCAATGACTCTGATAAATCTGGCTTTCAACAATTTTTCTAGCTCTGCTTTTACCAATAATGCAACATGAGGATGCATCTTTCTAAGTTTTTGTTTCACGGGCTTGATCCCTGGAGCTATAGATAAGTGGTGCATGATTAGATTAGGATCTAGCCCTGGCAAAGTTAATCTTCTTATCTTTTAGGAACTCTGTGAACTATGTCTTCTCTTCTTCTGATAAAGATTGTGCAAGGTGGACTATTTGAGGATTTTCAACAGTGCCCAAGTTTACTGGTGTGTTGGTTCAATCAGTACTGAAGACCTTTCCTAAAAGTGTTTGGGGAGGATATCAAGAGTCTCATCCTTTGGCACCTCAGAGAGGTTTTCACCATTGGATACATCTTTTTTCTTTACTATTTTAGGATTTGATACTTCCATAGAGTGGTTTTCACCATTAGTCCTCTTTTTCTTTTTAATTTTCAGTTTTTGACTGAGAAACCTGATATCCTCCTGTGACATGTTCTCACTCCTTGCATTGGCAGAAGAAGGGTAAGGTTCACAAGAATTGAGATAACAAGCTAGGGTGTGGTCATTAGAAAAGTTGAGGATAGGAGTAGGATCTATTTCAGTCCAATCAATTAGGTCGGGAAGTACCAATATTAGGGAGTCATATTCTGGGAAGGACAACGTAGTGCTAGCATCAAGACCATTAACCGACATGACATGATCTGCTAAGTTAATTTCTTTGATATTTAGATCAATAAGAGTGAGATTGTCATTAAAAGGGTCATTTTTAGTTATATGCGGACCAAAATCTAGTGAATTGTCAGTAGAAATCTCATCATCATCTCTTTGTAAAAGGAGGCTTCTTACTTGTAGCCTATGAAATTCTTCTAGAATTATGTAATCACCAGTTTCTTCATCAATGATTGGGGGAAGGAACTCTTCTTCTACTTTAGGATTATCAGTGTCATTGGGAGGAGTGTCAGATTGTTTACGAGGAGCTAAGGGTGCTGCAAATATGTGAATTGTATCTATTCCAATATCTTTAGTGGCAGCAGATAGCTCTTCCAATTCATAATCATGAGAGTCAGTGACCTCATCATCAGATCTGTTTAGGTATTCAACAATGGTTATTTGATGTACCCAGTTAGCTACCTGTGGGTCAAAGTGTGGTAGATTAAGGATATGTGAAACTATGACTAATTGCTCCTAGTTAGGATGTAAATCCTATTGTCAGGGTGTCTCTTGAGTAATGGTTTCTATGGTGTCTCCTACCTCTTGAATGGGAGGTTGTGCTAGTAAAGGGGTGTGAAGATCTTGTGGTACCTCAAAGCTGGGTACATAGCATTCTCCTTGGTAGTTGGGGTCTTGTGTGCCAACATGTAAAAATCTCTCATAGGACCACTGCTCTAGTTCTTCTATTTTATCACTCCCTTTATCTGAGTGTGGACTCTCTTTTGAAGCGGGTTTATCAGTTTTAGTATTAAAATGCAGCCTTGTTTTGTCTATGGTATTCAGAAACTCCATGGGTATAGGTTCAATAAGCCCTCATCCTCTGTCATTTAGAGGTCCTTTTCCTTTGTACCCCATCTGTTTGAGGAAATCATATCTGTTTCCATACTGTTCTGGGGATATCTTCACATGTTTGACTTCAGCCTCCATCGGTTCTCCTTTGTAAAGCCAGTCCAAGACTGCCTATTCTTCTGTGTTATCTGAAGAAGATGTGGATACCTTTACCGTGCCAATTGCTTTGTGTGCTTCTGGCTCTTTGGATGCTATAGGTGTGAATGTCAAGGCAGGTTTTCCATAGGATCTTTGTGATATCGAAAGTTCTGTCAGTGAGGGAGTCAGGTCCAACTTGTACTCTCCCATACCCGTTTCTTCAAGTTTTAATATTTTTCCAAAACTCTTCATAACCATGTCCTTGGTAGTTTTAGGAGTAACTACATCCATAGCCTCTTTGTTGTGTGGGATCATGCTACCATCTTTGATATTATTACAAGTGTAGTTAGCATCTTCAGGAATCATCACTTCCACCCCATTATGTGGGAATTTTATGCATTGGTGGTAAGTGGATGGTACAGATTGCATTTTGTGAATCCATGGTCTCCCCAATAGGATATTGTAGGAAAATGGTAGATCCAGAACCTGACATGTGACATTCCTCTCAATCAGTCTGACTTTGATAGGTAGAACAATAAGACCTCTAGAGGACCTTTCTTCCTCATCATAAGCCTTGATGGTTATCTTTCTTCTAGAGTCAATTGTTTGTTCTGAGAAACCCAATCTCTTGATTAGATCAAGTGTACAGATATTCAATCCTGCACCTCCATCTATCAACATACGTCTAATATGGGATTTATGAATAAGGACTTCAATATGGAGGGGTTGATTATGTTGATGTGTTAATGACTTATCATCCTCTTAAGAAAAAGAGAGGTAGTGTGGAACTGAGATGTGATTGACCATTGCTTGGAATTTGTCTATATCAATATCCTTTGGGACATTAGTAGCATTTAGAGCCTATCCTAGGATTTCTCTATGTATGGTGGATATTTTGAGCAACTCAAAAATGGAAATTTTGGTAGAGGTTCGTTGAAATTGGTCTACCAAGTCATATTTTGCTCTAGGAATAGTAACCACATGTTTTGATGCTGGTTTAGGAATAGTTACAATAGGAACCTTAGATGTCAGTGTCAGTTTTGGAGGTCCTTTGATTGTGACCTGTGCTTCGCTCCATGTTATGGAATTTGAGTGGAATGAGACACCTTTGATTGTGACCACATTGATTGAATCAGTCTTAATGTCAAGCATATTAATCACATTGTCATTTTTGGAATAGGTGTAGTTTACCTCATTATTCTTCCCTTTAGATGTTTCTCCTTGATCATAATTAGGGAAGGGTTTGTTGAATGTTGTATGGTCCTCATTGGTAGTGTGTCCATCTACTTTGATCTTACCTCCTTCAATGAGGTCTTGGATGACATGTTTAAGCTTGAGGAAATTATTAGTCTTTTGTCCCTTGTTTTTGTGGAAGACACAATAGGAATTATCATCCCACCACCTGGGTTTGACCATTGGTTCCCATGGTTTGGAATCAGGGACTATGAGGACTTTGTTATCCAATGGTATTTTCAAAATGGTCTCAAGAGGTTTCCCCAAAGGAGTGAAAGTTCTTTGAGGTTTTGAAGTCCATGTACGACCCTTGCTATTATCAGTATTTTCTTTGGGTACGGGAGTTGTTACCTTAGCATCTTTGCTTGCTTGCATGCTATTGGTTAGATTGAACACCATGGGTTTAGGATTAATGTTAGAGGTGTCAAATACTCCTTCATCAACAACATTCTTGTTTTGCTTCCACCATTTAGGCTTGGAGGTGGAGTTGTTGGTTTTGTTTTCATTTTGAACGGTGATCTCTCCCCTTTTGACCATGATTTCCTCAATACAGAGGGCATTTTTAATCATTTTGTTGAAGCTTGGAGAGTCTTACATTTGTAATGCATAGTTCAATTTAGGCACTAGACTATTAAAGAATATCTCCATCTTCTCTACTTTGGGAATGGCCCTTGAATATCGTGCAAAGATCTTTCTCCATATTTGTAGGAAGTGTGTAAATGATTCACCAGTTTGTTGTTTGGTATTACATAGGTCCATCATAGTCACATCATGTTGGATGTTGTAGGAGTAATGTTGGATGAATCATTGGATCAACTCCTTGAATGTCTTGACCTTAGGGTTTAGTTTTGAGAACCACTCCATGGAATTACCTCCTAGACTTCCTGGAAATAGTCGCATTAGGTATGTAGGTTCGTGCATGTATTCTATGCTAAGAGCACAAAATTCCCTCACATGGTCATGTGGGTCAGTTTCTCCCATGTACTTGTCATACTTTGGTCTTGCCACATTGGGAGGAAATGGGACCATAGTGATACTCTTGTCAAAAGGGAATGGACAAATGACATCCAAAGAGTATTTTGTTTTGGGTTTCTCTTTCTCCTGTTTGAGGTTTGTGAGCTCTGTTTGCATCAAATTGAGTTGTTTGGTGAGAATAGATATAGGATTTGGTACTTCCTTTTCTTTGAGATTTTCCACATCATAATTCTTGGGTAATTTGACACCTGTGGATGCTAGAAGGAGGAAGTACTTTTCTTTATGATCATCAATTATCTGTTCCAATATCTTGTGGAACCTCTTACTCTGTTTGAGTTTTTCATACTCATCTTCAGGGATCTCCCCTTCACTGTCTGATCCAAATGGGCCATGTTCAAATTTGGGTCCTTCCTCCTCGTCTGTATCTTTGGGCTTTTGGTGTTTGCCATCGTTATACTCCTCAAAAGCCTCACTCCATCTGTGAGTGTCCCTATCCATTTGTGGGGAGTCTAGATCGAGTAGGGAACTACGAGAAGTTTCTCCTTGAAAGTGTGGTGTTTTAGGAGGCACTTTCGATCTTTTAGACGTGTAATTTTTGCATCTTGTGTTAACCATGAAGTTGTTTCTCAACTTTGTCAACGTTTCCCAATAGTGCAAGTGAGGATTTCAGATTGTTCAAGTGGGTGTGTCTAGGTAAAAGTAACTATTTTATTGTTGGTGGATGTAAATGATTCCACCGTCAGAGGGTTAGAATGCCCTAATAGTGAGCTGGGAACCAAGTTGTTGGTAAAAAGTGGGTAGACCACACGTATTGAACCAATCATGAAAGACCGACTAAGCATGCAAGGTAGATGTTTGAAAGAGATTTGAAATTTCAACAAGGAGACCAAAAAAGACACAGGAACTAGCTAAAGAGCCAAAAGGGTATCTTAATCAATTGAGACTTTCTAAGAAATACCTCTACAAGTACCCTCTATCCTAGATGCGAGCTCCCAGATGCGAGCCTCTGATGACACCAGATGCGAGCCTAAATCCTAGATGCAAATGTGTGCTAACCAAATGTGAGGTAGCATACCAGATGCGATCCCAAATACCAGATATGAATTGGGAAATCCAGGATGTGATCTTATGATGTCTTTGTCAGTTTTGATCAGTTTTGAAATTTGCATTTTGGGAGTTCGTGCAATTTGTCTGATTTGTAATCGCGTTTGGAGACTTGCCAGTGAAGAACACATGTATCTAAAGGTTTGAATATTGTTACTTGTTTGAATAAGTTTATCATTTTAGTGATTTTTCAAGCACATCAAACATATTTTCTTTGTTAGGAGGGTGAAACAAACACTCATCTTTTTCCTATTCCTCTAGGTGGAGGATGAAAATCTTTGCTCATTGACTCAGGTACACAATCAAATGCTAATCAGAATACAACCATCACCAAGCACGCAATGGCTCCAGTCATGATGCTATATTAGCCGACTCCAAACGCAAGTGAGGCCACAAAATGATGAGTGTCTTGGGACAATTACTTTTTTCCTTGCACAAAGATTATCACCCTTTCAGGGGTGAATTGAGAATTCTTTCAGTTGAAGTTGTTGTAGATTATTGGGCAATCCGTTTGAAACTTTCCCCCATAGAATTGCACAAGGCAAAATTTAGGCGAATAGCCCTATGAGTACCTGAATGTATGTAGTCTTGCAAGCAAGATTCAAGTGGCTCCACTCTATATATACCCAAGCATGTTCAAGGAATGATGTCAAAATTCTATGAACAAAACCGGCTCCATCTTCCAAGGCTTTAGCTTACGAGGAAGCAATTATTTATAGTGAGTTGGAAGGGTTGGCGTAAAACTTGTCCTCACTTGGGTTGTTCCCGGGAGATTTTTTCCTCAACCGGCAGAACCTCTACTATTTAAATATGTGTACCAAGGATTGGCGAGCTTTGGATGTCTGGATTTCTGATTCTTCCAAAGAAGAAGAGCATACTCTCCTAATCTAAGCCATTTTATCCCAAAACAAAATCAAGCAAAGTGGTTCTTTCCCTCAAACAATGTTGTGCCTAATTTAGATGTTCCTATTTTAATGAAAACACTATGCTTGAAGTAGATTTGCCGTGTTCATTTAGCCACAATATTTAGTGAGTTTGCTTGTTAAATTTCTGTGTCCCAAAAATGAATTAAACAGTTGAGCTTGTTCTTTGATCTGCAAGATTTAGTGATTTGTGTTGTTCATTTACTGATCCAAAATAAATTATACGATGTGATTGCTTGTTCAATTAACTCCAAATTCCGTTCAACCCATATACTGATGTGTGAGTTTCTGATTTTCCTTAAAAGGAAAAGAACATAATCCTCTAGTCACTTTAGTGATAAATTGGAAAATGTATCTTAGTGCTTAAAGAAAGTAAATAGAGGTCAAGATGGGGGTTAGCAACTTGAAAAACTGAGTTAGTTTGTTATGTAGCAATTCCCATGAAGAACTGTCAATATCAACCTGCAAACAATTGTTAAGCTTTTCAAAAGACTACAAAAGTCAAAATATGCAAACGTTAGTGGTTAGGCAAAGTAGTTCACTAAAATTTTCACCAGATGCGATCCAGAAAGATAGAAAATGACACAAAACCAGATACAACCTTCCTTACCAGATGTGATTTAAATTTTACTAGATGCAAGCCTAAACCAGAAATGATCTAGGAAGTCCCAGATGCGAGCCTCGTTTACTGCGGTGCGAGGGCGTATCCCAGATGTGATCTTGAATGACCAAAAATGACCCTGTAACAGAATTCTGGGCATGCAAATTAGTGACAAAGTGATATAAAATGAGGCCAAGTTGGAAATTGAGCCCCATGGTGGGCGCCATAAATGTGTGTGTATATTTGTTACCTGCGACACAACACTTCAATAAGTCATCTTGTTAGTGAGAAACAAGGGTTAATGAGCATATAAAACCCTAACATTGCCCTATTGCTTTCTAACTAGGATGAGTGTAGAAAATAACATAAAAGACCTCAGATTATGCTAAATACCAGTGACATAAACAACCTAGCATGAAATATTTAAGTTTAAAACAAACTATTTAACTATTTAAACATGCATATTAGTCTAAAATGGGCATTATAACTATGTAAGAAAG
>MU225498.1:516004-529498 GCA_018584345.1 Thuja plicata | reverse complement strand
AGCATGGGGGGAATAGGTTGAGATGGGTTAGAACCCAGGGTAGAAGTGGTTGAGATAGGTTAGGTTGAGGTTTAAGGGAATATAAATGAAATGAATTAAACTTATTTAATTCATTTAAAATATAGGATTTAATTAGTTAAACAATTAATTGCTTTTTAATAATTAAGGGGACTATAGCCATTTTAATTAAATTAAATATGCTAGGGGAATGGGTTATTTGCAAGTGGACAATTGATTTAGGGGTTTATTTAATTCCTAGCAAATTAATCATTTTTAGCCATGTATTTGATTGATCTTGATTTTGGCTAAAAGTAAATAATTTAGTGATTTGATCACTTTAGGAGATTAAATTGATTTAAAAAAGAATTATGCCAAGCAATAACAAGGTTGTTTGGACATAATTGGGGGTATGATCACACTTAGGACAAATAGGGTCCATAGTTGAAACAAACTAAATTCAGGTGGTTACAGTGTGAACAAATCATCTATATTGTTTCAGTTTAACCATTGGAGCAAAAAATCTCTTAACAAAGAAGGACTTAACAATCCTTTCTATATTGAGATACATCCCAAGGAGTATCAAAAAGTTTGATCATGAAGATAGTATAGTCATGCCAGATACTATTTGACAAACAAAGCAAGGTTTGATCATACAAGGTAGCATTGAGATGTCAGATATCAAGTGACAAACTATTCTATTTAAATCTTCTAACAAGGTCACACCTAACAGTGTGTTTGTAATCTTTAAAAGGGTTGGCTATTCACTGAGCTTACTTCAGAAGAGTGAAAATTTTAGGTTACAGGTCGCAAGTGGTTTTTCCCTTAACAAGGTTTCCACATTAAAAATCCATTTTTTGGTGTGTTTATGAGTCATTACTTTAGTGTTTTGCATTACACATAACTAACTCTGGATTGATCGATATACTCTAAGTAATTTACTATTTTTTGGTAAATGAATGATTGCTAATCGGTAAACAGTTACAATAAGGTTTTAAAATGAACTCCGAGCAGTAGTTATTTGTTGAGATTATTTGAAGGAATACATCTTGTGGGACTAAAGATAACCTGAGGTTTATATTTGAGATATAAAGTTTTTTTGGTTAATTTTTGGAATATTTTTGAGGCCACTGATTCAACCCCCTCTCAGTTATTCTAACAATTGGTATCAGAGCTTGCGTACTTAGAAAAAGAGTTTAACAACTCAAGTAAAAGATCATAAGATGAGCCAACGAGATGCGCCCAAGTTGACCAAAAACAAATTTGCATCATGAAAAATCAGAATAAGACTCCACTTATAAGGTATTGGAAATGACATTGTTGAATTCTTAGATACTGAATATGTGTTTCCCAAAGCACCTCACACAATTGAGAGAATGAGAGAAAAGCATGAACATAATTGCATGATGATAGAACTTGCTTCCTCACTCTCTGATGCTGAGTTTGAAGATGTCAAAACTTGCACCTTTGCAAATCAAAGGTGGGATAAATTGAAGCTGGTACATGGAGGAGATGCTAATGTACTAGGAGCTAAGGGAGAAAGCCTAAGAGGGAGGTTTGATGACGTAAGGATGAAAGAAGGAGAAAATATCATTTAGTATAGCTGTAGAATCAAAGAGATAGTGAATGCTATCCGAGGAGTTGGAGGTATACTTGAAGAAGAGATAGTGGTAAGTAAAATCCTAAGAACCCTATTACCTACATATGCTATTAGAGTATCTTCTATACAAGAAATGAGAGCAGTTACAAACAATAATGTTACTCTAGATAGTCTGATTGGTAGACTGATTACATTTGAGATGAATAACTTTGATAATAGTGTCTTACCATCTATGGAATCTACATTTAAATCTTCTTTGAAAATAAGTAAGTCAAGTCATAGACACACTATGAGAAATGATAGTGAAAGTGATAGTGATGACCAAGGACTTGATGAGATTGAATCTTTAATGGCAAGAAGATTACAGAGAGGCAAAGGCAGATATAAAGGTAAATTACCACTTGTATGTTTTAATTGTAAAGAATTTGGAGACTTTGCTGCAAGATTTCCAAACAAAAGAAAAGATGACAGAAGTAATGACTAAACATATGAAAAAAAGTTTGATAGAGGTGATGACAGAGATTACCGAAGCAACTGACAATCTGATAGAAGAAATACTCGAGACTATATGAACAAAGGGAAGAAAGCTTGTTACCTTTCTGAGAATAAAGCTGGAGACACTGACACTGAATCTGATGAGGACAATGAGATGGTATTTGTAGCCATGAAGGATGATTCAGACGAAGAAGAAAGGTATGTAGAAACTGCACTCATATCTAAGGTTAGTAAGAATGATATCTGGATTATAGATAGTGGCTGCACTCACCACATGACTTGTGATAAACAAAAGTTTTGAACTTTTGAATACTATAATGGTGGATCAGTAAGAATGGATAATGACAGACCTTGTCCAGTTGAAGGTAAAGGAACCATAATGATGAATAACCTGATCAAATGTGAAAATGCTTACAGGGTAAAAGGACTAAATTATAATCTATTGAGTGTTTCACAACTTAACAATATAGGTCACCAAGTATCATTTGAGAATAAGAAGGCAAAGATCTTCAATGAATCAGGAAGATTGATCAGAATTGGTGAACAAACAAAAGGTAACCTTTTCTATCTTGATGATATAAACAACACCTGTTTAATGGATAGAAACAAAGACATATATTTTTGACATAAGAGACTGTCATTTGAATTTTGATAACATGATAAAGATAAGAAATAAAAGGAATATAAGAGGCTTGCTGAGCATGTCAAAGCCCGAGTATATCATGTTTAAGAACTATCAAAAAGGTAAGATGACAAAGTCTAGTTTCAAGAGTAAAACCCATACATCTGGTGCAATTCTAGAATTATTCCATACTAATCTCTGTGGAACCATGAGGAAAAAGAGTTACTATGGAGATAGATATTTCATTCTCTTTGTAGATGATTATTCTAGAATGATGACAGTTATGTTATTAAAAGAAAAATCAGAAGCATTCAAGATGTTTAAATAGTATAAGGCTATGGTAGAAAAACAAAGTGGTAAGGAATTAAAATGCTTAAGATTAGATAGAGGAGGGGAATTTGTTTCAGATGAATTCACTAACTTTTGCAATGAGAATAGAATTAAAAGACAAGTTTTTGCACCAAGAACACCACAACAAAATGGGATTGCTGAAAGGAGAAACAGATCCATTGTTGATTGTGCAAGAACACTGATAATTGAGAAAAGCATCACTCAAACATTTTGGAGGGAGGCTGTTAGTACTGTTTTCTACACATTGAACATAGTACAATTGAAGAAAGACACTAGGAAGACACCCTATGAGCTTTGGTATGGTCACACACCCAATGTAAGTTACTTCAGAATTTTTGGTAGTCAATGTTATATCTTAAAAGATGATAGAAATGGAAATCTTGACTCCAAAAGTGAAGAAGGTATCTTCCTAGGGTATTCCACCAAAAGCAAGGCTTATAAGTGTCTTAATAAGTCCTCTAAAAAGATCATTGAAAGTGCAAATGTCAAAATAGATGAATATGCAGAGAAGATTGATAAGGAAAGTAGAAAAGAACCAAAAGACTACAACATGTTTGTTTATACTAAAGAACCTGACACTCTACCTGAGAAATAGTGTATCACTCCCGAGAAACAAAATATTGTACCTAAGCATCAGGATGCAATTACTGAAAATTGGGAAAACACTCAAGATGATGTTCCGAGTGATGGAGACCAGAATGAAGGTCAAGATTATGATCAAAATGATGAACAAAGAGATGAACCAATACTTTCCAAGTATGTCAGAAGAAATCATCCACAAAATCAAATCATAGGGGAAAAGAAGGCTGGAATGAGAACAAGAAATAAGTCACTAAAAACTAGATGTTTAATTTGTGATTTTGAGCCTAATTCTGTTAATTCTGCACTTGAAAATAAAGAATGGATAAGTGCTATGAATGAAGAAATTGAACAAATTGAGAAGAACAAGACATGGACACTAGTACCGAGACCAGGTGACAAGAATGTCATCGATACCAAATGGATATTCAGAAACAAGCTAAATGAGAATGGGGAAGTCACAAGAAATAAAGCAAGACTAGTATGCAAGGGATATGCACAAGAAGATATTTAAGATGGAAGATTCCAAGCCAGTTGGAACACCTATGGCCACTGGATGTAAGCTAACAAAAGAAGAAAAATCAAATGAGGTAAATCAAACACTATATAGATCAATGATTGGAAAAGTAATGTATGTTTTTCTTACTAGACCAGATATAACACACGTAGTTGGAATAGTTGCAAGATTATCTGCTAACCCCAAAGAATCACATATGACTGCTATAAAGAGAATTCTGAGATATTTGAAGAACATAGAAGACTATGGATTATGGTATAACAAAAGAGGTAAATTTGAGCTTAAAGTCTATACAGATGCTGATTGGGTTGGAAACCTAAATGACCGAAAGAGCACAACTGAAGGAGCATTCTTCATGGGTGACAAACTTGTCATATGGATCAACAAGAAGCAAGGATGCATCTCACAGTCTACTACATAAGTAGAGTATGTGGCTGCTGCTGCAAACTGCTCAAACATTGAATGGATCAAACAATTACTAGAAGGTATGATAATGAAGATTCTTGAACTAGTGATTATCTATTGTGATAATACCAATGCAATTAACATATCAAAGAATCTAGTCATGCATGCTAAGACTAAGCATATTGCAATCAAGTATCACTACATAAGAGAACAAGTGCAAGAAAAAGAAGTGGTACTAGAATATGTTCAATCAAAGGAACAATTAGCTGACATATTTACCAAGCAATTAACAAAAGATACATTTGAGTACCTGAGAAAGAGACTAGGGGTCTGACCCTTGTTTATCAGTCAGTAAGCTGACTAGGAGATTGCATCAGCCTATACACTAAAATAAGATCATTCATGTTGGTGAAAATCAAAGAAATGGAATGAAAAGGTACATCTGTACACAACAAGGTATTTATCTACATTGAATGCCAGAGATAATTTTGGTTAATACAGAGGTAAGTTGCTGATGAAAGGGAAATTCAAAGAATATATTAAAAAAAAGAGACTTTGGCATTGTTTTCAAAGGGAGAGAATATCCAAAAGGAAATAATATATCCAGATGGGAGAGAATATCAAAAGGGAGAGAATATCAAGATGAGAGAGAGTTACATATGAAATATCCATCATAAGGAAGAAAGGGAGAGATTACTGTCAAAAGAAAAAGAGATTACCAAGAAGAGGAACAGTCAAAGGGAGAGCAAAAGATCAGAATCAAAATTTGATACATCTATCTAGTGAAGGGATTGAAGATTAAAAAAAATACTCTGCAAGAAACAAATCTAAGCTATATGAGCTCACCAAGAGCCAGACATTTGTAATAGTTATATAACAATAAGAATGGTAGTTTGATGAATTACAACTGATATATTTTATATTGTATTAGTAATAATATTGTATGATAATGTAGTGGATTTTAGTGTGTTTCCATCAATGCCAAAGGGAGAGATTGATGAACCATAATTGATTGAATGTTTGAAGATGTTAAATTGATCATCAAAATGTAGAAAGTCAATGAAATTCATTAAATCAGTCAATGGATTATATTGTCATTGATGTAAACTTAATATAATCATATTGGTTATATACAAAGAGTCAAATACTTTAGAGAATGTGAGAGATAAAGGTTATGTTATCAGCAATACATAAAAGATCAGAATTCACAAAGTAACTACAAACACTAACGGGCAGTATACCCCAATGGACAAAGGAACCTGAGAAGAAAGTCACAGTGATGCCTGAGAAAGAAAACTGACAAGAATTACTGATGAGAAGAATCATAAGTATTACCCGATGGACAGATTAAGTGTTACCTGATAGACATAACAAGGTTACCCGATGAATAGACAACACCGATGGAGAAGCCTAAGCAAAATTGAAGTGTTGATTGAAGCTAACAAGAGTCAAGACACCGAAAGAACTGAAGTTCAGAAATGATAAAAGACTTAGTTGGAAAGAGAAAAAGGAGTTAACTCATTGTTAATATTGTTTTCAATGACAAGTGAATAGCTAGAGTTTTAAAGCTATTTTAATCCAGTTGTCAAGGAGTTATCTACGGGATTAAAACTGAAGTCTACTTTAAATCAAGATTGGCAAGAATTGTGGATCATGCCAGCATCAAG
This sequence comes from Thuja plicata, assembly GCA_018584345.1. Classification (NCBI taxonomy): domain Eukaryota; kingdom Viridiplantae; phylum Streptophyta; class Pinopsida; order Cupressales; family Cupressaceae; genus Thuja; species Thuja plicata. The sequence continues at coordinate 523,265 of MU225498.1, read as the reverse complement.
AAGATTAACAAACCAAAAAATGATAATATCACGTCTATAAAGAGACAATATAATTAATTATGAATTAGGGGAGTGAATAGAGAAAGATGATGCTGGAGAGAAACTAATGAAGAAAAACTTCATACAGTCCTGATCAATCAAGCTGAAGAACAAGAGCTACATTTCTGCAGACACCAAGAAATAGAGAAGCAACATCACCAAGTAGAAACAATGGAGAAAAGGTATTGATAAGGTATATTGATTAGAAAGTATATGAGCTTACAATAGATCTGAAAATCTACAATTCAAGGTTGTATGTGTGAATAGATCATGTATATTGTTTAAGTTTAACCATTGGAGAAAAAAGTCTCTTAACATAGCATGAATTAACAATCCTTTCTATATTGAGATACATCCCAAGGAGTATCAAAAAGTTTGATCATGAAGATAGCATAGTCATGCTAGATATAATTTGACAAACAAAGCAAGGTTTGATCATACAAGATAGCATTGAGATGCTGGATATCAAGTGACAAACTATTCAATTTAAATCCTCTAACAAGGTCACACCTAATAGTGTGTTTGTAACCTTTAACAGGGTTGGCTCTTCACCGAGTTCACTTTAGAAGAGTGAAAATTTTGGGCTACCAGTCCCAAGTAACAAGGTTTCCACATTATAAATCCATGTGTTAATGTGTTTATGCGTCATTAATTTAGTGTTTTTCTTTACACATAACTAACTCTGGATTGATCGGTATACTCTAAGTAATTTACTATCGGTAAATGAAAGACTGCTAATCGGTAAACAGTAAGAATAAGGTTTTACAATGAACTCCGAGTAGTAGTTATTTGTTGAGTTTATTTGAAGGCATACATCTTGCGGGACTAAAGATAACTTGAGGTTTATATTTGAGATATAAAGTTTTTGTGGTTAATTATTGGAATATTTTTGAGGCCACTAATTCACCCCCCCTCTCAGTTATTCTAACACAATCAGGTGATCTTCTCTTTTTATTGATTTGACCAGGATGTCATGCTAGGATATCGTCCACATAGTTTTCAAGAATTTTGTGGATCATGTCATGAAAGATAACAGTCATGGCTCTCTGATAAGTCACCTTTACATTCTTTAAGCCAAATGACATCATATTGTAGCAGAAGGTACCCCAAGGGGTCATAAATGTTGTCTTATGTTGATCTTCTTTTGCTATGTAGATTTGAATATATCTAGAGAAACCATCCATGAGAGACAACATCTCATGTCCAGTAGTGAGGTCCACTATTATGTTGATATTTGACAGGGGGAAATCATCCTTTGGGCATGAATTATTAAGATCTTGAAAGTCTGTGTATATCCTAATTGATTTGTCTAGCTAGGATATAGCTACCATGTTGGACATCCACTCAGAATAGTCGATGGCGTGGATGATCTTCGTTTGAAGGAGATTTTCTAATTTTTCATTGACTAATAATGCTAACTTGGGATGCATCTTTCAGAGCTTCTCCTTCACTCATTTGATATTCGGATCCACTACTAGATGATGAACCACTAAGCTAGGGTCTAGTCCTGGCATGTGAGAATAAGAGCATGCAAATTTGTCTATATACTACCACCACAATATGTGCGTAGGATATACTTTTTCTTGAAGGTGATAGTATATCCTTCCCATCTTCTCTAACCCCCTCCACATCTATATTTACACCATAGAGTCTTACCTTCTCAACAGTGAGTTGAGACCAGGATCACGTCCTCATGTCAAAATCATCTATGCTATTCACCCAATAGTCATCTAAAGCGAGGATATGGTGGAAGGATGACCCTAGCTGTAAATTATCCTTGACATACTTTATTGGTTCAAAGTGTGTTCGTAGCATAGTGTATTTCTCAAATGTATACTTGGCTCTTGCGCACTTTACCAGGTTAAGGGCATTGGTGCTGGATGAGCATGTATATGGCCCAACTGTTATAGGAAATCATATCCCCACTTTATGACATTCATTGCACCTAGTATTAACCTCAATAATCTGCCTACATAGCTCTACCAGGATGATTTTATCATCTGGATATCTAGGTAAGTTATAAGGATAATTGTCAAATGCCCCAATCCTAAAGTAAGTAAATTTTTAAAATTGGGTGAAATGGCTACCATAGGTAGTTATCGCAGATGATGCGTCTGGGGACATTCTCCGCTCGGGGTAGCCCTAGAGCTCCCTGCGTAATCTCATGGTGAATGCATCATTTACCCACCAAAAAATCTCATGATTATTATGCATTTGCAAACATGTATCATAATCATATACTTGTATATCCTCCTCATAATCTTTAGATCTTGGTAGGTTGGGCCAGTTGCGTACATAGGCCAAGGTATAAATGATATAGGAAGAAATATGGAATGAGGACATGCATTTATCTATAATGAGCATTTCAGTCAACATGTCACTTAGAAGTTGAGCCCAATCAATAGATCTACTCACGACATATATGGTTTGTATGATGAAATACCACCACTCCTCAAAATTTAGGGCATCCTCATTCCCTCGTAGGTGATGAAGTAGTACTAGGATATCCAGAATCTCTCTTTTTAGATTGGTCCCGTATATTGTCTTTGGTAGTTTATAGGTAGGGGCCCTCTTGGATAAAAACCAATCGGCTGACATATTACCTCTTCATCATGATTTCATCTCATTGAAATATGAGGTAAACATTGCGAAATCCCAGTCAATATATTCTTTTCTGGTTGGAAGGCTGAAATAATTCTGCATTGACTGTCTATCTAAGGTTATTATCACTTCATTATTTGTATTCCTTATCTGTCGACTGATAGGGTCAAATTGGGCTATGCACTCCATTATAAGTTTTGGGGCTTTGGATGACAATAGGAAATCCTTCTTCTTGGATTAACCCACTCTCAACCAACTTCTACGTTATGGGATGCAAGGGTGGGATATGTACTCTTCTGTACAAATTTTCCAAGTCATAAAAATTCAACTCAGTATCACCAATATCTTTCCAAATGCTACTGGCACCGTTCAAATGACCATAGCTACAATATTTTAGGGCCATCTTCAATGTATGTGATGTTTCATTGTTCAAGCTAGTGATGGTCTCGCCTAGCTGATTGGTTCATTGACTCTTTCCTTTTAGAATCACTCCTAGATTCAACTTTAGGTTTTCCTCCCACTTTAGTAAGCTATGTCACTTACCCCTATGCCTTTATTACCTGAATTAAACATTTATAAAATTTATTGTAGATTTGGGCACTCCATACGTGGCAGTAGTTAGATGAGTATAACATTTACTCATGACAGGCAGTTGTTAACTTTATCCTTAGTTGAAATATCATATTAAGGCCATATAATTTAATCCTCAATGTTGTTAACTTTTTATGTTTTTGATTATTTACCTCTCAGGGTCTTCGATACCTTCTACCCTTTGCCTACTCAGACTTGTCCCTTTTAAGAGACCTCTCAAAAATAGCTTTTTCAGATTTTTGGAAACTATTTGACACTGTTACTTGCACAAAATTAGCTCCATATCTCTAGATTGTGGGATATTGGTTTTCTTATCCTTACAATATCTTTGAGCCATTGGTTTTTTAGGTTATGTGCCCAGTATGTCCTTATCCTGATTGTGGGGGTCATTTGTTTTGTTACTTTCTCCTTCCTTCTAAACTAGGCATATTATTTCCCCAAGTTGCAGTTATCCCTAGGATGTCATTATAATTTCAGAGTTCATCCACTACCACTGCTTCCAGAAAAGTACAATGCCCCCCACAATCTGCTTATCTGAACTAGTTCCTTTTATGCAGCCTCACAATGGATTTTCATATTTTTGGGAACTATCTGACATTGGTGCCCGCACGATATTTTCCCATGTCTCGATTCTGGGATTTGGTTCTTCTAGCTTTCACTTTCCATATATCATCATCTTTTCAGGATAAGCACCCAAGATGTCCTTAGTTTGATTTAGGGGATCATTTTTTTTGATACTTTTCCTTTCCTTTGTGTATTACAAGATAGTTTAAACCCTTTATGCCGGTATTCTTTCTTTCCTGGGTGGACTTCAAAATTTTCAAGATCACTCATGAATAAAGCTTACTTTCTCCCCTGATATTTTCTCGTAACACTTCCCATACATAGATATTCGTATATGCACTTTTCAGGAACATAATATTAATTATCATATGTCTAAGGATGTATTTGTGAATACTTCCCCTTGGATATCTCTGAATAGCAGGTATAAGCTAGATTGGGGGTTCTGCTTTTGGGTTTTAGGGAAAATAATATACTCTTCTCCTAAATAAGAAGTTGTAATTGAATATTTTTAGTCTTTAATTGAATCTTTTACTAAGGTTATAAATGTACTTGTTAAAAATTAATATTTATAGAATAAAAATATTAAAAATTTGACTCTTCTACTTCTTGTCATATAAAAATAGCTTAGCAACCTCAATGGTTTTATATTTGTAGCAATCCCTATAAATAACTCTTTAATGTTGAATATCAATTCTAGGTGAGACTAACACTAAATAGATCGTGATAGATTATGTAATCTGACAAAGCTTATAAAATCATTAAACCTACTGGATAATTAAGTTTGTATCTCAAATGAAGTTAAGTAAAATCTGCCTTACAGCTAAGAAAAATGAGGATAATTATTAAGCTCATTAATGTCACACTTGAGCTATCAACATATATGCATTACATCACTTTATGACAATTAATAAGCTAGCCTTGCCTTAATGAAATTAAGCCCCAAAGTACAAATCTTACTTAAGATAGAAATTTAGTCTGTTAGGCTAAAATCTTGACGGGACATCTCACTCGTATTACCTCGGGATAGGTAGGTAATTTATATTTAAATCAATATACTATTACTCTACAACATAGAATTTTGTGCTGATATTTATATATATCATAGACACCTAATATCATCCCTAGCAAGTTTCATATATCTTAAGAACATCTACCACACATAGAGTTGTATTTCTCTTATGCATAGGTGTACAAAGGAGAAAGAAAATATGGATACCCCAATCAGACTTTGAGGTGGGAAGAGACAGGAAGAAGTAAAGAATGAGATAATAGAACAGAGAATTAGAGGCATTATAAAGCACAATAACATATTAGTGGTGGATGCAATAATCAAGGTTTTAGGAATAAATTACTTGAAAAATACTGACAAGACAAGAGTGAATTCAAACATTGCATCAATGCTCCTTGCCCTGGCAATGTTCTTGGAGAGGGACAAAAATATTGCAAAAGCAATTTGTGAAAAAATATTTAAAAAAGACATTCTTGGAGATATCGACATTGTCCTTCATAACATTGATGAGGCCCCGATGATCCCCAAAGCTAGGAATTATGGGAAAGCCCTCAGGGGGGACAATTGGGCCCCTAGATACCCTATTTTATGGTATGAAAGGAGGGAGGCTTTCAACTCATCCCTTGTTTTAGGGGCTGAAACCTAAATTTTCTGATGACTCTCTTACATATCAAGCACCCAGATAACCCCAAATAGTTTGCCACATACTTAAAAGTTGAAAAATTTGCAGGTTTCAGGGATTCTCTAGATAAGACAAGCGCGGATCTAGTGATAAATGTCTCTAACAATGATAGTGAGGAAGATTTGGATCTGTAGGGAAGGATGCCTTCCTGCGAGGTGTACCCATCCACCTTGGGTGGCATGTATTGGGGTAAAGGAAAAGGATTTATGCTTGGCTAGGAAGTCCCTTTTAACGTGTTAGGGATTTTTCTTGTATGAATCACAATGCTTGAAATAACTACTTGATCACCATGCCTTCTAATACTGATTTAGAGACAAGAAAAGCCTAATTGCTAAGGACTGGATAAGGTCATTCTTTATTTTTGAGCTCCACATATACTCAGGCAGGTTTTCCCTCTTAAGATTGCTATTTCCACAGTATTTGTTGATGTGGACACTGATTTGCTATGTATCTTTGTTAAATCAACTTATAAATTACCTTGCAAATAACCAAGCATAACTAGATGCAAGATATAACCATACAAACCATAGTCGTAAACATAACAAGAACCAGTGATACAAGGATTTTCATCCTTCTTCCTTTTCTTATAGGAAGGATAACCTAAGGGATTCACTCTTCAAGGAATCAATAATATGGACACTGTCCTGCTGACATAGGTCCTTATTGAGTTCAGTTTGTTTGTTCTTAGTAACAAAGTATTTTGATTGAATTTGGTTATGATATTTTGGAATAACTTAGACAAAGATAGATTATCAGATTGATTTCTGGACCAGTGCCTATCCTTTGGGCTATAGAGTCAAATAAGCTAAGATCTCATAGAAATAAAATACAGCAGATTGCCTTACAATTGACATACAATTCAGGTAAGCTGTCTTACAAATTACCCTGTCATCTCAAAACTATTGTATCAAATCCTTAAACAAAGCAGTATGCTCCTTGAAACTACTTACAAAACTTAGTTCTTTCCTTAAAAGAAACTTGCAAGTAATCAGATAGTTACCTAATAACTAGAATGTTTCAGAATACCTTGTAAACTTAACATAAAAGAGCATACACACAGAAAAAGGAGACAGCAATGGAAGAGAGTAGAATTGCATCGTATATTATTTATATGATCCAGCTTTTCATACATGAAATATTATACAACATTAAAAGATAGACAGAAACCCAGAAGATCTGAATTCTGCAATATATTATCTCCTTTCCAAAAATATTCCAACATCAAAGACCCTTAAATTACAACTCTTTTTGCTATATATAGGTTTTTTGACCATCTTGGAATCCCTTAAGGATGCAAAAAGATTTGGATGATCAAAGAAAACCTAACCCTAAAGTTACAAAAGAGACAAAAAGAAAGAGAGAAAAGAAGCGGTGAAAGGACCGAGTCAAAAAAGATAGAAACAGATATTTCTTGTTCTTCTCCCGATCAGGCGACTGCAATCAGATTTGTAGATGGTAGCTGGTAGTATTTATGTTGAGTCTAGATAGTTGTGCTCACCTACTCACCTACATTCTCCTTTTGTAATAACTATCCTTCTTGTCTTGAACAGTGCCATGCCAAGTGTTCACCTTACTCATCGTCCAAAATTTCTTCTTCAACTACAGGCTTCTTTTTCTTTGGTGTAGTCATAACTTCCCAAGCCTTTAATTCATCATCTGATGGCCACTTGAAGTCCTGAGTACTCTGTACTTGCACCTTTTTCCTGTCCCATCTTGCATCAGTGATGTTTTTGACATCAAGTAGGAACTTGTTGATATCAGTCTCTGCTTTGAAG
>MU225498.1:472751-492317 GCA_018584345.1 Thuja plicata | reverse complement strand
AAGGAAGACATCAGGAACAAGCAATCTAGCTAAACCACATGTCCAAGGGTTTGATACTGGGATAGGTTTATCAGAATTTTTATAGAAGTAATTGAAAAGGGAGAAACCTGTTGTCCCTGGAGTCACATCATGTCGAATATCTTTGTACTCATCCAAGAGGACACCTGCATTGGCCTTCTTATTCTACATTGAACCAGGTAGAAGACAGAGAAACTCATCAGAGAAACTTGCTTTTCCTTTTTGCTCCTCTTCACTACCTCCACTTGTTGAAGCAACACTTTTAGCTCCGCTCATATTTGCAACAAACTGAATCTCCTTTCCCTAACTGATATTGAAACAAATCTATTTCTGAAATTAATTGACTGTTCTGAGCACAAGTTCCTAAAATTTAGAACTCTTTTATCAATTCTGGAAACACTGCAAACTGAGAAAAATATTTCTCTTTTCTGCAAAATGAACAACCTTGGCTCTGAAAATTGAAAGAACGGTGAATGTGAATGAATGCACCATCAACTCCTTATAGCCGTCATTTAGAGTACGCAACTCATAATTCAGAAACATCAGTTCTGCCATTAATTTGACATGTTGTGAATTTGAACAGAAAACCTAGCCGTAGTTGCATGAAGTTGACAAGAAATCAAATTTTGAAAAGTGAATCCTCAGAGCAATCATATATCATTTAAAAGAGCTGACATGTCATACTGGGATTCATTGTCTGTCTTACATCTTAGCTACTCTTTTTGCACAGTGATCAAAATGCGAGTCTGTGATTGGTTGCTGAGATATTCATACTGTCACATCGAAAAAACTGCCGCCGCTTTTAGATTTTGTGATCAGGCGATTGAGTGACTACATTAAGTCTCTTTGTCATGGGCCTCTGTTACTAACCATGGTTCCATCTCAAGACTTGGCGACAATGCAGTTTCTTACCTTCGGCTGACCCAAGTTACAATCTAGCAATCATGCGACACACTTGAAATCATAGTCACACAGAGTTAACAGTAACTCATCATTCATTCCGAGACCTTGCGACTAACCATTATCCTTAACCTTCTCAGTTATCTCCCTGTCGCCAAATGCTTTATTCTATTTCAAGACTATGCGACAATGCTTAGTCACCCAATCGCGGAATCAAGTCCTGAGCATTTGATTTTACCTTAACAAGTTATAAGTGCCTTTTCTTTACTTCTGACGACTGCGCGACATACCTTAATCGCCAAGTCAGGAGGACCTTTTTCGTAGGGCACCTTTCCTCTCAGAATTTGTGACCACCGTCAGATCCTCTTATTCCTTCATCCTATGGCCGTCGCTTAATCGCTATATGCTCGGGCATACCCTTAAATCATTCTCAAACACCGCGACCGAAGGGAAAGTACTTAGTCTTGCTATCGCTGAATCCACTTCCTCCTTCTGGCGACCATGCGATAACCTTCCCTCATCCATTCACCTTATAACAGATGTCACTCGATTATTTGTCCTCTTGCTGCATATTGGAGAACTGAGACATTATCCTTTTCTGGCAACAAGACGACTAAGTATTACTGCAAACCACAGACGGTTAGTCGCGTAGTCTTAGTTGGTATTTCTTAACCGCTGCTTCTTTTCAAGACCACGCGACTGAAGGCTTCACTTAACTCTTAACTTTGACTCATTTGGCGATAGAGCGACAAAAGGTAATCGCGAAGTCTGAAGACATTTTCATAACTGTTTAGAACTTCCCGTGATCACCCGACTAAACAGTGGGTCCCATCTTTACAACGCTTTATAAGATGGTTATCTTATGACTACCCGACATGAAGAAATCACTGAGTCTCATAAGGCCAAAGGAATATTCTGATTTTGAACGAGACCACGCGACACAAGGAAAATGCAAAGTCGGGAAGACCGTTGAAATATTCACTTAGGGTATCACGACAAGGCGATTCAAATGAAACACATGCCTTAAGTGAATGGAAAAAGTAATGTTGAAACAGAAAGACATGACTTAGGGTTTAATTTCATCGTTTAATACTTGGAAGACAAGGGTTTTTCAGGGTTTTTACAAATTTAGCAATGGTTTAGACTTGAAAACCTGAAACTTGACATGGGTAAGGGCATAAAGAACGAGAGATAGCTAATTTGAGCACATCAGAATTCAGAGAGCAGGAGAAGGAACCAGGAAAACTGCCAAAATAAGAAATACAACCAACATAATGCTTTAAATTTCATTAGATACTATGTTTAAGGTGATATCATTTGACTATTACTCATAGGCTATCATCAACTTATAACCCAATAATTTACTTTTTGGTTGTCTGGGTACCACTCAGAAAAGATTGGAACTGCATGTTTTCACTATAATTTTGGTATATATCAAGAAATATAGTACAACTGTATAGACATTATAGATACCTACAACATGTAAGATATGTTAATTTTACTTCCTTAGCAGAAACATGTGGTATTAATTTAGACTCAGGCCATATATGAATGAATGGAAGAATTATATTCCTTAATTGGCTGCATTTCTTTTAACGTGTTATATCGTTATTTTGCAGTCCTCTACATAGGAAGATTATTAATATCATATACTATAGGGATAGTATGCATCATATCCAAGACCTTAACTAATTGCATTATGATCAACATTTGTAAATAATCTGGAAAATACGTGAAACATCAATAACATTCTTCTAAAAAACTACGTTAATAATTAAATATTATGGAAGTTTATCTTATCTGAAATTCAAGATGCGACAGATTACTAATGTACCATATAGATATAGTTTCTATTGCGAGTGATGTTTGTGCAGGATCAGGTTAAAGGACACTCCAGAAAGAAAATGAGCAAAATGAAGGATTTACCTAACAAAAGCATTAGTGCGAAAGTGGGGTCAAATATTTCTGAGGAACTCTATGTAATAGTTAGGAATATATAGAAAAAGGAATTCCTCTATTGAGGGACCGATTTATAAATGGAGGAATGCCTCCATCTATTCTATTTGTAACTGAGACTATCTGTTATATTAATTACAAATTAACGGAGACTGTCTTGTTCTTGACTTTCTTGTTCTTGACGTGATCATAATTTATCTTTCAATTATAAAATTAATTTAAATTAATATAATCTAAAATATTTACACCAATTAAAAAAATACATTAAATTCAATTTGAAATGAATTAAATTCTAGAATAAATTATCTTTTAAACTACATAAACTTTATAACTAATATATTTATTACATTTATTTAAATAATAAATGAACTCGACATATACATAATTATGCATGCATACATTAGGCCCCAAGAATAAATAAACTTGATAGAAAACAGTAAATTTCTTTGCTTGTATTGACTAAAAAATTATATAATTATGTATTTACAGTTAAATACAAATGTTGTAGCCATATTTGTACAATTACATTGTAGAAGATCATTTTGCATTCAAGCGTGTTGTATAAATAAATAAATAAATAAATAAATAAATAAATATATATATATATATATATATATATATATATATATATATATATCTGTGTGTGTGTGTGTATATAAATAAATATAATAGTATAGTATATGTATATATAAATATATATGTATATGTGTGTGTCTATACATATATGTGTGTGTGTGTGTGTGAAGGATTATGTGTGTGTATACATATATATCAGATTTAAATTGGATATGCAACTATGAAATGACTGATTGTTTGCAAATAATAAGAATTCACCTAGCATTACATATTACCTAATTAAGTATGAAATGACTGATTGTTTCTCACAAATAGTCAAATTTGAAAATCAACTATGAGAAATGAATGCATTCACTTTCAACATTTAGATGAATTTGTAATAGGGAATTTGTAGGGTGATTTTCATTATAATTGCATGACTATATTCAATGATATAGTTGTTGTTGTGCATGCAATATTGTAAAGATGATTTGATGTGAGAACATTACGCTACCCCCAATTGTTACAATTTTTTTGAAGGTATGGGAGATGTATGAGAGGTGAACTGGGTGCTTGGATATTCGATGATTCAATGTAATTATGTTTTTCAACACCAAATTTTTTGGGAAATACGATTTTCTAGGAATTAACCTATTTTGCAATTAAAGTTTTTGTATTAATTGGTTTAATGCAATTTGATATACATGTTAGGATTAAGTAATACTAAGAGGGGGGCGAATAAGTATTATAACACTTTAAACTTAAACTTATCAAATTCTAACTTAACCAGATAATTGTTGAAATCAAAAGAACATAAACACAAAACACACAACTCATAACACCATGAATTTGTTCTCAAGGAAACCTCGACCAAGGGAAAACCTTGGTGGGGATGGTGATGAACTATAACTGATTGAATGTTTGAAGATGTTAAGTTGATGATCACCGAGCTGCAGAAAGTTAATTCAAGACATTAAATCAGTTAATGTATTGTAATGTCATTGATGTCAACTTGATATAATCTGATTGGTCATATCTATATTGTCAAAGAATTCAAAGAACCAAAGAGATAAAGGTTATGTTATCAGTAATGCATAAAAGTTTAGTATACACAAAGTGACAACAAACACCGATGGATAGTGCACATCGATGGACATAGAACCCTAAGAAGATTCACAGTGATACCCAAGCAAGATACCCAAGCAAGCATTACCGAGCAGAACCAAAGTGATACCCGAGCATAACACAAAGTCATAGTGTTTCCTGACAAAAAGACAACCCTGACAGACAGACAACCCCGAAGGACAGACAACCCCGATGAACAGAGATGCCCGAGGACAACTGAAGTCAAGATCAAGAAAACAAGGAGTTAAACATCTATCAAAACTGAAGTTTAGAAATGACAAAAGACTTAGCTGGCAAGAGCTAATTATGGAGTTAACTGGCTGATTTCATTATTTTTATCGACAAGTTAAAAGATAGAGATAAGCTAGAGATTTAAATATAGTTTTATTCCAGTTGTCAAAGAGAAATCTACCGGATAAAACTAAAGCATGCTTTAAAACAATATTGGAGATATTTTCAGATCACATCAACAAAAAGAAAGTCAAGAACCTAGAAATGTTGAAATCATGTCTATAAAAGAGACAAGCTATTCATTATGTAAATGAGGAATGCTGAAGAGAATACTGGTCAAGATTGAATTCTTCATACAGTCCTGAGCATACGAGCTAAAGAAAAGAGCTAATGATTTTTGCAAACACCAAGCAATAGAGAAGCATACATCATTCATCAAGTAGAAAGTAGTGGAGCAAATGTATTGAATTGGTACATTGATCAGAAAGGTATAATGAGCTTACAATAGATCTGAAAATCTACAATTCAAAATTGTAATTATGAACATATCATTATATACTATTTCCATTTAACCATTGGATCAGAAAGTCTCTTAACTAAGCAGGATCTAAACCATCCTTTATATATTTAGATACATCCCAAGGAGTATCAAAAGGTTTTTCATCTTGATAAGCTGATGCAGGAGAATCTTGGGTCCTTGGCAATCTTTCTCAACCAAAAGGAGTTTACTTATATTCTCTAGTTGTTTCCTATCTCTCAGGTTCTAGCTTTACCAATGGGTCTCAGTGACATCTTTGCCCGATGAGTTTTCTATTTTCAGTGATGCCTTGCCCGACGAGTTTTGGTAATGCCTTACCGACGGTTTTCTCTATTGCTCGGGTATTCTTTTACTGACGGTTTGCTAATTTTCAGTGATGCTTTCCCGACGTGTGTTTTCATGATCTGGCCAAATTTTACACTTAATTTCAGTGGCTAAATTAATGTGGGGTCTCTCATTGGGATCTATGTGGACCTAAATCTGGGTCTCACCTTTTTATTTGAGTTCTGACTTCCCTGTTGGACTCTTGTATATATTCTTTTATATGTTCTTAGTTTTGAGAGAGAGTCTTAGAGCAAGGAGGAAAATGTTAAGATATTGAATATCTGAGATGTCTGTTGTAAGAAGATCATTTCTAATACATTGTGATGTATATGGCCGTAACTAGGAAGGCCTTACAGCCTAACATGTATTGAGTTTGATTAGATTAATGATAAAAGATCTCTATGTTTCTCTCTCTCACTATATTGTTGTGTTAATTCTATATTTTTCCGCAAGATGAACGGTTCTGGGTGTGCCCTAGGCCCCAGATCCTTCTTTCCCTTGTGTCAGGTGGTATCAGAGCAAGTTGAGATCTGTGGTTCCATCTTGTAAACTATAAGGATATTTTTTATAGGGTGGCAGGTTGCGATCTGACCTACAATTATAGAGAGTTTCAAGATGGTTCATGGGAGAGGAAATGTTGATCAAGGTCTAGATGATATGCTTAGACAAATGGTTGCAAGATTGGAACCTGTTGAGACAACACAACGCAGAGGAAGACATCTTGAAGATGTTAGTGATGATGAATTTGAAGAGGTTCAAGCTAAAGCTGCACCTACACCTATGATGGACTAGGAAGAAGAAAGATTCCTGAGAGCCTTGACAAGTTTGAAGTCCATACCTCAGTTTAATCCTCCTGAGTATAGTGGAAAATGAGATTCTGATGAATTGATTGACTGGATCACTGAGATGGAAAAATATTTTGAATATGAGAATGTTGTAGAGGATAAGAAGGTAAAGATTACAAGCACAAAATTGAAAGGTCATGCATCCTTATGGTGGGAACATCTGCAATTGGATAGAAAGAAGAAAGGAAAAGAAAAAATCAAGGTATGGCATAAGATGGTGAAAAAATTGAAAGGAAAGTTTCTTCCTTATGATTATTAGATTAACCTAATTCAACAAATGTAAAAGTTTGAAGTAGAAGGACAAATCAGTCAAAGACTATACTGAGGAATTCTATAGATTAGACATCAGATTTGGCCATGTTGAAGATGAAGTGGAAAGAGTTGCAAGATATTTGAATGTTTTGAGAAGTTCCATACACGATGAGTTCAGTTTGGTCAAAATGGAAGGTATTAAAGAGGCATATCAATTTTCCCTAAAAGCTGAAGAGAAGTTGAACAAAAGATATGAACAAAGACAAAGAGGCAGAGGTGGTAGATTCCCTAGAGGAAGAGGTAGATCTCATGGTGAAAATAGTAGATTTGAACTAGACAAGTCAATTTCAGACACATCTCAAGATAAAGGAAAGATTGAATGGAAAGGTGGAAATTCATACTAAGGAAGAGGTAATTATTCCAGAGGTGGATATAGCATAAGAGGTTTCCAAGTAACTTGTTACAATTGTGGTGAGGAAGGACATAAATATTTTGAATGTACACATGCAAGAAAGAGAGGTGGTAATGGTAGTATAAATGCATTGATCCAAGAGAAACCATCCAATGAAATTGAAAGTAATCTCATGATCTGAAGGATACTATGGAGTGAGAAAGATAAGAAAGATCCAATAAAGAAAATTTTGTTCAAGACCAGATGTAGATTTGCATAATTTTTTTGGAAAGTGATTGTTAACATTGGAAGCTTGGAGAATCTAGCATTTGAGGAAATGGTTACAAATTTGTAGTTGGAGAGGATGAAACATCCAAAACCCTAATAGATCTCATGAATCAAAGATGAGCATACATTAATGGTAAGTGAACACTGTTTTATGAATCTAAAAATTGGAAAATACTATGATAAGGTGTTATGTGATATTATGCCAATGGATTGCTGTCATATTTTGTTGGGTAGACATTGGAAATATGATAGACATGCTATATATGATGGAAGGTTGAATAGATATTCTATTTGGGTTGATGGTAAGAAGCAAATCTTGTTACCTTTGGTTGAAGAATCTGTTGATGAGTTATGTACATCTGTGAAAGTTTGTGTGATGGAAGGTAGACAGTTTGTTAAGGATTTGAAAAGAGATGATATTTGTTATGCCTTGATTCCTAACAAACCAACTAAGAATGCATAAGATGAAATACCTACAGAAGTTGAGAAGTTTCTGACTGAATACAAAGAAACCATTTTAGCTAATGTACCTGATGGTTTACCACTAATCAAAGATATCAGTCATTGTATGGATTTGATTCCTGGAGCTAGTTTACCAAACAAGGCACCTCATCGGTTAACACCTACTAAAAATGAAGAGCTTAACTGACAAGTTCATGAGTTGTTAAATAAAGGATTGATCTAAGAAAGTTTGAGTCCATGTGTAGTACCAGCTATATTGGCACCTAAGAAGAATGGAGAATGGAGAATGGAGAATGTGCACTAGTTTCAGAGCATTTAACAAGATCACAGTAAAGTATAGGTTTCCTATACCAAGAATGGATGACATAATGGATTGTTTGAGTGGAGCAAGGTATTTTAACAAAATTGATTTGAAAAGTGGATATCATCAGTTCAAAATCAGAGAAGGTGATGAATGGAAGACTGCTTTCAAGGCAAAAGAAGGTTTGTATGAGTGGTTGGTTATGCCCTTCGGTTGAACTAATACACCAAGTACATTTACGAGGCTGATGAATGAAGTTCTGAAGAAATTCTTGAACAAGTGTGTGATTGTATATTTGGATGACATTCTTATATTCAGTAAGACTAGAGAAGAACATCTAATGCATATAAGGCAAGTGTCGCAGAGATTAAAAGAAGAAGAAATGTTCCTTCATGAAAGAAGAGATTGTGTATTTGGGTTTTGTGATTTCAGCTGATGGTTTGAAGATGGATCCAGAGAAGGTTGAAGCCATACTTAGTTGGCCTACACCTAAGAATGTTACTGAGGTAAGATCATTTCATGGTTTGGCAAGTTTTTATAGGATGTTTGATGTTTATAAGAAATTTTAGTTCTATTTGCAATTCTATGATTGAAACAATGAGAGGAGACAAAAGAGAATTCAAATAGACACATGGAGCTAATAAGAGTTTTGAAGCTTTAAAGATGAAGGTTGCTGAATTACCTGTGCTATCCCTACCTGATTTCAATAAGGTATTTCAAGTTGAATGTGATGCAAGTGGAAGTGCAATTGGAGCTATGTCAACTCAAGAAGGTAAACCTGTTGCTTTCTTTAGTGAAAAGTTGAATGATGCAAAGAAAAAATATTATGTCTATGATCAAGAGTTCTATGCTATTGTGCAAGCTATGAAGAAATGGAGGCATTACTTGATTCCAAATGAATTTGTGCTATATACTGATCATAAGGCCTTACAATATTTGGGTAGTCAAAATAAGTTGAATAACAAACATGAAATGGGTAGAGTATTTTTAGAGCTTTACATTTGTGATTAAGAATAAGAGTGGAGTTTCTAATAGAGTTGATGATGCATTGAGTAGAAGAAGACCTTTGTTGATTGAAGTGAGAATTGAAGTTCTTGGTTTTGATGACATGAAGAATTTGTATGAAAGTGACCCTGATTTTTCAGAGCAGTGGAGAGTGTGTAGAGCACCTAATACAAATCAATCAAGTAAGTATGAAGACTATCTCATTTAGGAAGATATGTTGTTCAAAGGTATTCTGTTATATATATATCAAGAGGATCAATGAGAATTAATCTGATAAAGGAGAAACATAGTAGTGGATTGGCTGGACACTTTGGCATTGCTAAAACATTGAGTTTGCTGAAGGAGAGGTACTTTTGGCCTTAGTTGTATAAGGATATCCAGAAATTTGTGAAAAGCTGTGGAGTTTGTCAAGTTGCAAAGGGAGTAAGTCAGAATACTAGATTGTATACACCTATTACTGTTCTTGAGAAACCTTGGAGTGATATCAGCATGGATTTTTTTCTTGGACTTCTGAGGACAACAAGAGGTAATGATTCTATATTTGTTGTTGTGGATAGATTTTCTAAAATGACACACTTCATACCATGTAAGAAAACATCAGATTTAGTACATATAGCATATATTTTCTTTAAGGAGATTGTCAGATTACATGGATTACTGAATTGTATCATCTCTGACACAGACAGTAAGTTTGTAAGTTATTTTTGGAGAACACTTTGGAAAAAGTTGGATACTGAGTTGAAATTTAGTTCTACATTCCTCCCATAGACTGATGGACAAACATAAGTTGTAAACATAAGTTTGGGTAACTTGTTGAGATGCTTAGTTGGAGATACACCAGACAATTGGGATTTGATGTTGGCACAAGTAGAGTTTGCATACAATAGTTTTAGTAAACAAAAGTCCTAGAAAGACACCTTTTGAGATTTTTCATGGCACACAACCTAGAGGTATATCAGATTTGAGAGGTATTATTGGTGAAGAGAAAAGAAGTGCTGAAGCAGAGGAATTTACAGAATTTATGAAAACATTGCATGAAGATGTGAAGCAGAAGCTGGAGAAAAGTAATCAGAAATACAAGGATGATGCAGATAGATCAAGAAGACATAAAAAATTTGAAGTTGGTGATGCTATAATGGTTCATCTGAAGAAAGGAATATTTCCTATTGGAACATATGGTAAACTAAAGATGAAGAAATTTGGTCCTTGCAAAATAATGAGAAGATTTGACAGTGGAAATGCTTATGAAATTGAATTACTTGATGACATGGATATATCACCTATATTTAATATTTCAGACTTGTATGAAAATCATGAACTTGATGAAGAAATGACTGTACCAAGTGATTATCCTAAGAAGAAGATAGAGGAAGTTGAGAAGATCTTGAAATAGAGAGTTGGCAGAAGTACAAGAGGAAAGGAATACATGGAATATCTGGTAAAGTGGAAAAAAAGATCGATTAAGGACTCATCCTAGATTTCTCAATCTAATTTGGATTCTATTGATGGGGCTTGGGTGACCGGGTTTGCCAACAGTTGTAAGTTGTCACCAGGTACCGGGGTACCATCCAACTTTGCCTGCAAAGGTTATCTGGGGAAGTGAGATTCCCTGGGCCTCCAAGCACCTATGAGTTGGGTCTTGACGGTGCCTCGACGGTGCGGGGCTCAGTTGGGAGATGTGACTATTTTTGAGGGGGATAGCTAGTTTCTTCAACTCATTCTCTCTAGGGATTCAAGAAGGTGAGGTTTCTCTAAGCATTCTACACTCAACAAATAAACTGAAAAAGATCCTGTAGGGTTAAGAGTATTCCATCTACCTATAGTTATGTTTAAACATTCAATACATAGATAATACTCTGATAAAATACACTAAATACCAATGAAATACACAACCATCAGTTCATATTTGATAATTAGCAGGGAAAGGAGGTCGTTAATCTACTTAAAATATCAGAGCAAAAGACATGAAGAACATTAAACATAAAATACCATTAACTTAGAAGACAAAGTGCCAACAACGTCATTGCAAGAACCATCTCTTCTTTATTAACATTCCTTCCTGTAAGCACTAGTGTGTGGTACAATGGTGGCTCCAAGGGAGCATCTAACTACTGAAATCTTGAATACCAAGGAGCATTGAGCTCTGCAATAGAAATAAAAATACTGCTTCTCTATTACTATGGACTGCAAAATCATCAATTTCACCAACCCTTGGAATAGGGCCGGACTTGCTATTTATACACATTTACATCTAACCCTAACCCTAACCCTATTTTACATTACACTATATAATAGAATATATTATCCGATGCCCGGTACTACCTGCGCCACTCTACAAAAGGCCTTGACACAGAATAGGCCTGACATGTCAGAAGACTAAGATAAGAAGATGGAGTGGAAGAATAAACCTTGAGAAGAGAGCTGAGAAAGAGAAGGAAGAAATCTGATCCCCTGGGGATCGAGGCTACATGCCTCATAAATGGGAAATGCGGTGCCCTATCTCCAATGTGCCAGGTGTATATCTGAAGCGACACCTCGAAAAGATCATTTGTCAAAAAGCCCATTGTTGATCTGACATGCCTTGATGTAGCTATCTTCCCTCTGACAACCTTCAACAACCTTTATTAACTTCTTGAAAGTGACCCGTCGGCCTTAGGGACCGGGACACAGATCGCCGAAAGAATACAAAAATGTAGGATCCGGGACTCCGGGATCCAGGAACTTGCGTTCCAAAAGAATAAAGAATACACATACTTAGGTTTTCTCCAGCCCTCGGAGAAACTTTTATTGCTGCTTATTATCTTTGAAGGTTTGGAGGAGGCAGGAGATTCCATCCTCATCAATCTCTTTGAGGCCGGACCGCCGGTACTTAGCCACCTCAATATGTTCTCCTAGCTCTGGAACATTCTTCTTGAATTTATCTACCATTTTTTCCGCATCATGACCACTAAGGATCACACGAGTTAATCTCACCATTTGAGTTCCATCTACTCCCTCTGGGGATTGATATCTTGACTCCATTAATTCATCAAACTTCCCCAAAATGTATTCCTCCGGCGTGCATGTGTCAGTGCTGAGCGGGTCACCTCCGGAGACCTTTGTGACAAAAGCCTTATACAAATTTGAAGAATATTGGACCGTGTTGACTTTATCATGTAGAGTCCCCACCAGTTGCTTGAGCACCTCCAATGTGAGGTCAAGTCTGGAGTACTGGGTCCTCACAAAATCAAATGATTCTTCCCCTAGAATCCTAGACTCAGAGACCACTTCCTCCCCAAGGCCGAGGAGCTCCTCAAATTCTACCTTCCATGCTTCATAATTTTCTATATCACCATCCTATAGGTTGATAATAGTTTTTTCCTAATGCAAAATTTGGCAGGCCATATACAAGTCTGGGAGGGTGGACGACAGGAAGTGTCGGGTGTTTCCTATTTGTAGAGCGACTCACTCATTAACCGTTTGGGCCTTCTTCTTCATTGCTCGTAGGGAGTCTATGTCACTCTGTGGTAGTGGTGCATCAGATGTGGAGGCCTTTAGAGGGATGGCACTTATGGGCCGGGCCAACTCCATTAGCAATCTTATAAGGTTTACAGTTTTCTCCTTCTCCACCTTGAGCCTTTGTGCTTCCTTTTGATATTGAGCCTCCACGGCTCTAGTTTCTTCTTTCAACAGGTTTACTTCACCCTATTTTCCTCTTTTTTGTAGTGATATATCCATGATATCGTAATCTCTAGCTTTGGTGGTTGCCTCATCAGCGTTTGTGGGAGGTGTTGCCACAACTGCAACTGTTTTTCCACTTGGCTTGGTTTGAAGAGTATGAACCATCAAGGATTTCTTGGCCCTTAGTGGTTCCTAAGCCTGAGCCAACATCTCAGCCAGGGAGAGATGAGCTCTAGGAGTCAGCGAGGCCTTTCTCTTCTTGGTCTCCAGCAACCACTATGGTAGCAGGGGTGGCTTATTAGCCAAAGCTTGTTCCTTGGGTTCTTCCCTGGTATCCTACTATTGCTCCTCTTCAGTGGTGTGGGTCTTGCCTGGCTCCCTCTCTGCACCTTTTGATTCATTGGTGACATCTTCCCTGATGATGTTTGTTTCTTCGGCCCCATCATTTGTATCTTTGGCTTCGTTTGGGCCCTCATTAGCTGCCACGGGGGTTTCTTCCTCTTGCTTCTCTTCTTCCTCAGCCTCTATTGCTGGGATTTCCTATTCGATTGGTATATCTTTTGGCAGTGGGGGAGGAATCAGGCCAAGATTTAATGTTTGGGTTGCAGTGATTACCTGCCCAAAGGTCATTCCGGGGAGTGGCACTTGGAATGCGGTGACTGAGGTTACGGTTGCTCCCATAGGTCTGGTTCCCTCAGTGGATGCCATTTGTTCCCTCTGCCTTTGTTTATCCCCTCCTACATCCTATATCTTTGGGATCCTAGAGGCAATCCTCTATCCTATTTCTTTCTCCTCCATCTATTCTTCCTGCTCCTGCGCAAGTTCTTGCTCCTCAGCCTCTTCCTGTGCTGGGACTTCAACCTCTATTTTCTTGATGTCCCCCTGTAGGTTCCCAAACTTGTCAGTTGTAAAAACATCATCAAATTCATCCTGCGGGGGAGGATTGGCTAGGACATCACCAGGCTCTGGTTCCCTCTCTAGTTCTAGGGAGTCGGAGGAAAGGATCTCAACTTGTGGGATCTGGAGCATCCCCAGTTCCAGCTCTGCCTTGGGCTTTTGGGTAAGCCTCTTCTTCCTATTAGTGACTAAGGGTGGTCCCACATCCCTTATTTCTACTTTCTCTTCCAGATCCACCCCCATTTCCTTCACCATTAATGCTGCTAGTGAGGGGGAAGAAGGTGGACAGGTGGGTCCGGTCATTGACGCTGGGGTTTCCAACCGCGTGATTAACTTTTAATTCATTTTTTGGGAGGCCACCACTGATTGCTTTATTTTCTCCTTTATGGAGATTTCTTGCCTAGCCAAAGTTTTGATTATTCCTTTTCCTTTATCTACTCCTTGTGAAGAAGTCCTCGCCCCTGGGGTTAACTTTGGTATTGGCTGGGCAGCTCGGCGGACACTCCCGTGGCACACCTTCTTGAAATAGGTGTGGCTGCATTTGACCACATTATGGGTGAACTCTTCAATAGTGGGCCCTTCTTGGGAATCCCAGTTCACTGGTGGGAGGGTCAATTTATCGATCCCCTTTGCTTTGTACTGGAGATCTTCCATGGAGCCAGTGTCCAAGAAGTCTTCCAGAAATCTCCAGAGCTTTAATCTTTCCATCATCCCTGCGGTCATTCTGACATAATACCACCCCCGGACCTCCATGTCATCCTGGAAATCTTTCCAGAAGCCTTTCATATGATATTGATGGGGCTTTGATGCTCGGGGAAGTGTCATTGCAATATTTCCATGTGGATCAAAATGTTTTCGCGCTAAGTAAAACTCTGCCAGGTTATAGGTTTTAAGCTCATTATCTGCTTTTTTGGCGGTGGCCAGACTACATGAATAAATCCCATAAGTGATTGGGAATGAAATGTTTGTTACCTTCTTCAGGGCATAGAAGGCATGCAGCTCCATTATCTACTTGCAATACTCCAAAAGAATTATCTTGTTCCCACAATGTTTGGGCAACAAGTAGGGTTTCCCAGAGAAGCCGGTTACCCGTATGTATGTATGCTGTTGAAATTGTATGTAGTAATGGCTATAACTCTGGACCAAATTTATCACCTCTATGGATAAGCGGTATCCTACATCCCAGGTGCGTGTGAGTAGGTGGTAGTAAATGAAGGCATCGTTTACCTGGCAAAAACTGGGGAAGCTGGCCTCCCATTAAATCTGTGGGAAATGGTCCCAATGGGCCTTTTGTCTGGGAGCTATCCTAAGTATACCGTTGGTGAGTAGCCCATTGGTGTGGGGTCTCTACTGTGCCAGGGCATAGAGAACATATGAAGTCATATAAAACTTCTTCTTTTGGGCCAACTAGAGGAATTGGGAATCCACGTGGTTTGAAATTATGGCGGCCTGATTGAAAAATTCCCCACCTGTACTAATACCAAGGAGGAAGTAATACATCCACTCGAAGAATTCTCAGGCATGTTGTTGCCCAAAGACATGACATAATGCTATCATCCCCATCTAGATGCTCTCTTTGAATTCAGACCTGGGGATTTCTAATTTCATCCTCTTGGGGTCCCTCTTTGGGACCTTGAGCCAATTATTGTTCATGTATATACGGGCCACCTCCTCCAACTGCTTAAATTGGGCCAAGGCATCTGATCGAGTGACCACAGCTGGTTTGTCAAATTGGAGGATTACCAAGCCCCTATGGAAAGTATCGGGGTCTAAGGACACCATGGGAGTAGGATACCCTGTTGGCTCCGGGGCTGTGAGCATAACAGCTGGGACAGATGTGTTGTAGTGAGCTGCAAGTGTAAGAATAAGCTCCGGTGACTGCACCAAGCACATGAAGCAAGCTGCCTTGAGGATCCCAGAGTTTTTTATTTTAATGGCCAATGGATCCCTGACCTATCGTTGGATGTACATCATTTTTACCAAGGCCTGCATTTCGGGCCATGTCCCGACGCTAGTGTCGGTAATGAACTAGACTTTGGACTCAATCTTTGAGCCCATGATAACGCTATCCTTCACATATTTCACGCTTAGGGGTAGCTTCTCTAGAGCCTTCTCTATTTTGGACCTGACTGCTGCTCTGGTAACTGTCGTAGAAGAAAGTTTCAGACTTCTGGGCGGTGAAGATGTAGAAGCCTCAGACATGTTTGACAGTTTGTTGTTACAGAAACTTGCAAGGCAAGGTGACCGTTAGAACGTATAGATAAACAAAAACTCTGGGGTTTGGAGATCTCACCATCGTGGCGCTTGCTTTCCCTAAAAAGTTAGCTTAGTTCAAAAAATCCTGAAAGAATATATATATTCTACGAACTTGAAAATTTAACCAATCATCCGAATCTGGGGGTTTCATCACACTCAGTAAAAGAAAGACATGGGTTGGGTGATGGCAAGAGAATCGAAGTCCAGAGAACTAACTGTTAGAAGGCGTACGTGAAAAGTGAGTCGTTAGACCCACGTGGGTGCCACGTGGGTATGCAATAAATGAAAGTTATAATGACGGCGACGGAGCCAACTGTCTGAATGCGTGAAAAGTGAAGGCCACTTGGATAAATTTTAAATGCGCGCATGGGACATAAATGAATGGCAGGCCATTTTATGGAGGAGAGAGAAAACCACCTGATTGAAACCGACCAAGAGCCAAGTTTCAACCAAGCGGTATTCCACACAGAACAAGCTCGCAGATTAGAAACCATAAATAGATGCAACACGATGAGCTTGATAGACTACTTAGTAGATATACATAGTGATGCAGGAGCATTCTGGGTGTAAGGGCAATCTTGTATCACCCAAAAAAAATAATATTTCTGTTTGCTTTTGAATAAGGGCTATTTTGTACAAGCTGCTATTTTTGGAAACTTACTATTTTTAGTAAGTTGGTCGTTTGAACTTAGAATGTTCTAATTTTCCAGGTGAAGGTTCATCTTAGTCATATAAGAATGCCAGTTGAATTTCATTGCCAGATCATATGTATTAGCGAAGTTATTAAGGATTTACTGTTGAGATTTTAGAGTGCAAAACCTTTGAGCTCAATTTTTAGGACCTTAGAGGCTCTGGATTAAGGTCGACCCCCTAGCTGACTCGCGCTTCGCTAGTTAGGCACTATAGATCGCGATCTCCCCTTTCTGAAAAGTGGTTATAATAGCCAAACAGAGCTACGGTTCAAAAGTTATGGCTTCCGGAAGTTGGGCTACCTAATCTCATGTTTTTATTTAAAGCTGACCCTTTTGTAATAACAGTGAGAAAATAATTAAATGCTAAGGGTAGTCGGCCTTAATGGCTACATTTCTGGAACCTTCTCGGGTGGTGGAAATTGCCTATATAAAGAAGGCCCGTAGTGTTGTCTAGGGTAGTTCTGGGTGTTATTTGAGGCATTGTCCTACATATTATTGTAAGGGATGCCCATGTGGCTTTTGATATTGTAATTCTGAAGTTTGTAATTCCACATTTGTGGATCCAATAAGAAGCCAATTTTCTGTTCTTGTAAATTTTGTTGTTTCTCTTTGTTTGTGTCATGTACTTGTGGTATTAAGGGGAGTCCCAGTCACCAAGTGGTATTAGAGCGAGAAGTTCCTGAGTGTGTAGATAGATCACTGACTATGAGGCAGTTTGCACCAGGACCGTGGTTAGGGTTTTAGCGATAAGTGCAAAAATGCCTCCACGAAGGGAGCGTGGCAGAAGAGTTGGAGGTGTACCACCTGAGGTTAGAGCCCTTTAGAGACAAGTGCAAGCATTGCAGGAAGAGATTCATAGAGGCATGAATCTTGCCGTAAGAGAGGAAAGTGAGGATGAAGCCGATGTAGAAGGAGATTTTGATTAGGAAGGTGAAACTTTGAACCAAGAGGAGGAAAGGCTTTTCTGGGCCATTTCCAAGATCGGGAAAAGACCTAAGCTTAAGGTTCCCACATTTTTGGGAAATCTTAACCCAGAAGAGTTGATCGACTGGATCAATGAAATAGAAGAATATTTTGAGTATGAAGATATTGAGGATCCAGATAGGGTCAAATTTGTGAAGGCCCGACTGAAGGGTCATGAGAAGATCTGGTGGTAGGAGATTCAGTTGGAGCGAAATAGAAGAGGAAAGGAGAAAATCACAAGATGGGATCGGATGGTATAAATTGAAGTGATAGTTCATTCCTGTTGATTATGAGCTCGATCTACTAAAGAAAATGAAAGGTTTGAAGCAAGCAGGAAAATCTATCCAAGAGTATACAGAGGAGTTCTATCGAATCCTCATCCGAACAGGCCATGCGGAAGCTGACAAGGAGAAAGTTTCCCGTTACCTTAATGGGTTGAGGCCAAGAATTTAGGAGGAGTTGGACCTGATTCGAATGAACAGTATTGAAGAGGCATACCAATTTACTCTAAAGGTAGAGGAAAAGTTGAACAAAAAGTTTGAAAGCAGGCAAAGCAGAAGAGGTCGCGGTGGAAGATCTTATGGAGGCCGAAATGAAGATCAGAAAAAGAAGGATGAGTCCAATAGTAGTCAGGGTTAGAGGGGAAATAATTTCAACCAAAATAATAGAGATCAAAGAGGAAGAGGACGAGGACAAGGATTAGGAAGAGGAGGCTTCTGTGGAACATGTTTTCACTGTGGAGAAGAAGGTCATAGGGCATATGAATGTCCTCAATGCCAAGGAAGGGCAGATAGGAGAAATGACGGTCAGGATAGAGTTGCACATGTGGATGAAGATGCAAAATTATCTCATTCTAAAGATGCTGAAGGAGGAGAAGTCCTAGTTAACAGAAGAGTCCTGCTGAGTGGTGAAAATGAACTTGAGCAAAAGAGGAGCTTGTTTCGCACTAGGTGCAAGTGTGAGAATAAGTGTTATGATGTGATTATTGATAGCGAAAGTACTGACAATTTGATGTCAGAAGAGATGGTCACAAAGTTGAAGCTCAGGAGGCAGAAACACCCACATCTATACCAGATCACCTGGGTGCAGGATGACCACAGGGTCATGGTTAATGAACAGTGCCTAGTAAAGTTTAAGATTGGAAGGTACTAAGATGAGGTACTATGTGATATCATACCTATGGATGCTTGTCATATGTTTCTAGGAAGGCCATGGCAGTTTCATAGGTATGCTATACATGATGGCCATGCAAATACATATTCCCTGACAAAGGATGGAGTGCGACATAAGCTAAAACCACTGAACAGTACAAAAGAAAAGGTATGTAGTAATGCAAGAATAACTTTTGTTGATGGAAGAAAATTCCTAGAGGGTATGAAGCATGAGCATATGTGTTTTTCTTTAATTCCAAAAGCTAGTAAGGAGGAAGTAGAAGATGTGCCTGTAGAAGTTGCAGATCTGTTGAATGAGTTTCAGAATATTATATCTGATAATGTGCCCGATGGATTACCACCAGTAAGGAAGATCAGTCATCAGATGAACTTGATCCCAGGAGCCAGTTTGCCAAACAAGGTAGCACACAGAATGACACCAGTAGAAAGTGAAGAATTAAATAGACAAGTGCAAGAGTTGTTGTAGAAGGGTTTGATTCATGAGAGCTTGAGTCCATGTGCTATGCCAGCAGTATTAGCACCAAAGAAGGATGGAGAATGGAGGATGGAGGATGTGCACATATTCTAGAGCTATCAATAAGATCACAATCAAGTACAGATTTCCATTACCGCGGATGGATGATATTATGGACTGTTTGAGTGGAGCTGTGTACTTCTCAAAGATAGATCTGAAGAGTGGATATCACCAGATTCGGATCAGAGAAGGAGATGAATGGAAGACTGCCTTCAAAACAA
>MU225498.1:447070-470285 GCA_018584345.1 Thuja plicata | reverse complement strand
TAAGTTGGTCGTTTGAACTCAGAATGTTCTAATTTTCCAGGTGAAGGTTCATCTTAGTCATATAAGAATGCCAGTTGAATTTCATTGCTAGATCATCTGTATTGGTGAAGTTATTAAGGATTTACTACTGAGATTTTAGGGTGCAAAACCTTTGAGCTCAATTTTTAGGACCTTAGAGGCTCTGGATCGAGGTCGAACCCCCGACTGACTCACACTTCGCTAGTTAGGCACTGTAGATCGCGATCTCTCCTTTCTGAAAAGTGGTTATAATAGCCAAACGGAGCTACGGTTCAAAAGTTATGGCTTCCAAAAGTTGGGCTACCTAATCTCATGTTTTTATTTAAAGCCGACCCTTTTGTAATAAAAGTGAGAAAATAATTAAATGCTAAGGGCAGTCGGCCTTAATGGCTAGATTTATAGAACCTTCTCAGGCGGTGGAAATTGCCTATATAAAGAAGGCCCGTAGTGTTGTCTAGGGCAATTTTGGGTGGTTATTTGAGGCTTTGTCCTACAGATTATTGTAAGGGATGCCCATGTGGCTTTTGATATTGTAATTCTAAAGTTTGTAATTCCACATTTGTGGAGCCAATAAGAAGCCAATTTTCTGTTCTTGCAAATTTTTGTTGTTTCTCTTTGTTTTTGTCATGTACTTGTGATATTAAGGGGAGTCCCCTTCATCACATAGAATATACACTAATATACAACAGAGCTAAAGGGGATATACATGTAGGCTGGATGGATATACAACAATATACACTAAATGTACACATATACACAAAATGTAGAGTGACTATTCACAAAAAACCAGACAATGTACAAACATTTACAACCTTTTCACACTATCTACAGACTAGACTACATCTGCACAAAGGGAAAACAACCCTCTGGTAGAGCTGACCCACCAACGGGCGGTGAACTAGAAAGAATCGCAACACAAAACAGAAACAAGACAACACAAAAACCAGGCAAAAACCAAAAAAGAAGGAAATGAAATAGAAAGGAAGGAAGGCACCAACTTGAAAATGAAGAAAGGCAAGGAAAGGAACTCATGCTGTGAGCACTCTGCAACAACCACTACTGCAAAATGATCACTACTTGCCACCACAAACCACCCATAGTTTCTCAAAAAACCCAGAATGGCTCGCACTGGATTATCGCTAAATCGCTGGGAAAATCACTCTCAAATCACTCAGATTGCTTAAGTGTTTAATCATGGTAAATGTGAAAGCGACAGGTAATTCCCATTTATACCTGTGGTAACAGAAAGTTACCTTTCCTGGCACAGACTCCGGACAGACAGACCTTCAGACGTCGAGCCTGGGGATTCCATGTAATGATACCATGTTAAGAAAAGAAGACATCGTGGTGAAGAATCCTGGAGTCTGAAATCTAGCTCCCAACAAAGGACAACCAACTCTGGGACTGGGTCTCGGAGACACGAGAGACAAACAAAACAAAAACAACACCACGGGGAAGGAAAACCTTGGAGAAGGAAAACAAGGAGAACAAAGGAAAAGACAAGGCAAGAGCCAAAAGCAGAAAGCAAAAAGGGGGACCCAACATTTTGCACACAAAATGTAGGGATGGGGATGTAGGGCATAACAAGTGGCGACTATCTGGGACAAATGCCTTAGCGCATTTGAGAACTTACAGAATCTCTGGATAGCAAAACTGGGACAAATCGTTACTCGAAGTATCTTACATGCAAAGAGTAACATGTCTGAGAAAATATGACCATGTGGGATCTAGTCCATGATATTTTCATTAGTGGTGAAGTGTGTGCTTTGGAAGGAAATCAAGCCGATGACCTCTGGGAGGAGAAGAGAAGAGGCATTAAGTATATCAAACCACAAATTCATCAGATTTGCTCATTTCTCTTGGAGACCGGAGTTTTGTCCCATTTCTTTTTCTTGTTATTTTGTATGTTCCTGGGTGGGAGAGGGGTGCTTATTTCACCATTAAGCTTAAGCTTAGCTAATTTTAATGGCGGTACTTCTTTCACCCTTCCACCTATTTCTTATATGCTGAATGGCGGATAAAAAATCCAGACCTGGAAAGAATATTTTAAAAGGTTAGACTTGGGTCAACTGACTTAGTGCAACTGATCTACCCTTGATGTGTCCGATTACTTGTTCCTTATTTTTATTTTACTGATTGCCAGATTTCCATAAATAAACCCGATGAAAATTACTCAATGTACTACCAAACACATAAAACAACTCTGGAGACCAGACCGATTCTATCATGCTAACGATAGATTCCTAAGTTCACCATGTTAAAGACAACATCCTAGAGACCAGATGTTATGCGAAGCATTCCAATCCTCAAAAGAGGGGGAACAAAATGCTAGAACCCGAAAAGAAGACAAGAAAAAAAAATGAAAACAACCACGGAAAAAGGACTATCCCAGAGGACAGCCAACAAGACTATTTACAAGGCAAGGTACCTCCCAACAAGGCATCAAGAAAGAAATATTTACAAGTCAGGAACTTTACATAAAATACAACTTTGGGCAAACCCACCTTATTCAAAATAATGTTTGAGAAACTGTCCATTGACGCGCAATAGGACAGGTTCTCCGGTCATGGTGTTAAGGTAGTAGGTATTTGCCCCGCAGATCTCTAAGATTAAGTATGGCCTGAGCCAGAGCCATTAGAACTTGGTGTGCTTGCCTTTCTTTTCTCTAACCTTGTCCCACAACAGGACCAAGTCTAAAATTTGAAAAGCATTGTATTGGGCTCTGCGGTCAAGCCATCATTTTACCACCGCTTGATGACACACGAAATGTTCTAGGGCTACATCTTTTTGTTCCTCCATCCTCACCAGATTTAGGAGTTGAACCTCCATGATGTTATCCCGATTTCTGAATTCCTACATAAACTGTAAAACTAGGATCTGTAAGTTGATTGGGAATACTGGGTTCTTGCCATAAACTAGATGGAATGGGGACATTCCCAAGGCAGCCTTAATTCAAATGCGATCTGCCCAAAGGGAAAATTTCAACTTTTGGTGCCAATCCCAGGGATTCTATTCTAGCAGGTGTTTGATCACTTCAAGTAGGTTTTTATTCATAGATTCAACAACACCATTCCCCTAGGGGTAATAGTTGCTGAAAAACTTCAGAGTGATCTTCCAGTTGTAGGTCCACTCAAGTAATTGTGCTGAAGAAAATGCCAGACCATTGTCACATACTAAAGCAAAGGGCATTCCAAACCTTGTGATGATATTTTCTTCTATGAATTTAATGACTACGTCTGCCATATTATTTTTACAAGGTATAGCTTCCGACCACTGGGTGCAGTAATCAGTCAGGATGTATCGGTGGTTAGCAGATGAGTTGGGGTTTATCTCCCTGATGAAATTGAATTCCCATTGGGTGAAGGGCCTAGCCTTGAAAATTGGTTGTAAAGGCATAGCCGGGTTGTGCTCACGATGTGCCACGGTTTGGCAAGTGTGGCATCTCTGAACGTGAGTGTAAACATCTTTAAATATATAGGGCCAATAGTATCCAGCCTGGAGGATCTGATGGGTGGTGGCATTGGCTGAGCCATGCCCAGTTCTAAACTACCCGTGGAATTCATCGATCATCTTCGCAGCTTGGTCCCTGTCAATGCACTAAAGGTATACTCCCTCGTAGTTCCTGTGATAAAGTGCAGATTTTTTGATCATGAAGTGAGCGCTTGTCATCTGTAGGGCATGAAATTTATTGGGAGGTAATCCCTCTAGGCATTTTTTGTTTAGTAGTAGGTACACTAGATCGGTATACCACGGGTCTCGAGTGATGGACTCCACCATATAAGTCTGACATTCTATGTGGGGAGTCTCTTCTACCATTGCTTGACTTAGTCCCTGGCCTCGGACTATCTTCATGGGTTGCATTTCCAAGTTATATTCCTAAAGGATGGCCATCCATTTCCCCTGTCTTTCACCCAGTTCACTCTACATAAACAAAGATTTCACATGCACTTTGCTCCGGAGAATATAATGCTAAAATTTCTTCATGGTGCGAACAAGAGCAAAGGCCTACTTTTCCAATGATGAATATTGGACTTTGACATTTTTAAAGGGGGAGCTCATGAAAGCTATGGGTCATTCTTCCCCTTCGACCTTTTGAGTTAACACCTCCACGACAGAATGCGGCGAAGCAAAGGAGTAAATGTAAAATGGAAGGGAGTAGTCTGGACTAGCCAGGATAGGCACCTCTATTATCATCTGTTTGATCTGCGCAAATGCCCACTTTGCTTCAGGACTCCACTCAATCTTGGTATCCTTTTTCATCATTTCGTTGAGTAGTTTGACTATCTCGGCGAATCCAGTGACTAACCACCGGACAAAGTTGATCTTTCCAAAGAAAGACCGCATCTCCTTCTTGCTGCCAGGCATTTGTAAGTCTAGCAATGCTTCAACTCTCTCAGGGTCAATGGATATGCCCTTCTTAGAGACAACAGGCCCTTCTTAGAGACAATATGCCATTCTCAGAGGCTTGATCAGTGGGTTGACTGGTCATTGCTTTTGCCAAAAAGGCTTAACATCAGGTTTCAAGGGGATGGTATGAGTCACAATGGATGTGTCATATGTTTTCAAATCTTTATATCCCCATGTAATCACATCTATGTATTCTTGGAGAACCACGAGAATCTTCTCCTTCTCCTCAGGGGAGCAGGAGGTGCCAATGTGTATCATCTTTTCCTCATCGGGCTGGTTGATGTTTACTTTCTCAAATTTTCCTCCCTCGGAGGAGGATGACATCTTTTCCTAGCCTCGAGGGTCTGAGTCAAAGATTCATTCAAGTGCGACCATTCCCTTTGGGATGGTGTTAGTGGGTAGGTCCATGATCCCATTTTCTTCATCACCCTATCTAGTATCATCATGGTCTTGTTCCTCCACTATCTGGTCCTCAAAGACACCAACATTGGCCATGAAGGCTAGGATATGCTGATCATCCTCAAAAAATTGAAAGTGGGTGACATTATCTGGGATGGATGGGGTGGGGATCATCTCAACTAAAAATCTCCAGAGTCACGAGCCGGCCATGGGCTCAAGTGTGCTGGCGAAAATAGTGAGGGCATCCAGGACATAATTCCGTCGCCAGGGAATAAGATTAATGCCAAAGGCATCAAAATCTTCAATAAGGCTCCATGCCCAATTGCGATATGCGACCAACCTTTTGTCATGACACATATACTGACTCTAGACCTATTTGACAACCAACTCCGAATCACCCAAGGCCCGAAGGCGGGTGATTCCTTTCCTTAATGCAAATAAGAGTCCAAGGACCAAAGCCTCATACTCCGTAACATTATTGGTGCAATTGAAATGCAGTCTGTAGGATGCGAGGAAGGATTTTCCTTGTGGGTTGATTAATTCTACTCTAGCCCCATAGGCTTGTTTGGACCAGGACCCATCAAACTTAAGGGTCCACAAATTGTTATTTGCAATCTGGAGCTGGGGAGAAGGAGAAACCTTTGGATTGCTTTTGGGAGACCTGGGAGGAGATTCCTCCTGTGCTGTTGGTGCATGGGTAAGGTTTACCTCTAGAGGGGTTTGAATTTGAGGTTCCCAGAGAAATGACACCGAGAAGGTGCTTCTAGTAGGAATACTGGGTTCCAGGAGATCAACTACATGTTCTTTGCTCTGGAAGGCGTCGATGTGCCGGGTAGCGACAAAAAGGCAAAGTTCACACTCTAGCTCTGAATGTTTTTGATAGTGTACTCGGAACCAAGTGCCAGACAAGAGTGTGGAGGGGGTCGCTTCGGCATCTTGAGAGTCAACCTCAACCCTCAACTTTTATTTTAGGTCCTGATTCCTCTACAGAACTATGGGATCCTCACTAGGGGTAAAATCAAATGTTAGGATTTCAAAGGGTCGGTACAGCCCCGGGGAAGTCTCAGAGAAGAAGACCTCACTAACCCTCCCGACTTTGGTAAGGGCCTTCTTCATCTGGGGTTCACTTTCAACCTGGATCTTGTTTGATTCTCCTTCCCAGGGGAGCCATACGTGGGAGAAGTCGATCGAGAAGTATCCGTTCAAGGACTTAGACCAATTCTGACTTAATAACATCCTGTAAGTCTCTGGGATGTCCACCACTTGGATGTCAGTTATGCTGGCTATCCTGGGGTCCTGGATAAGCTGTATCCATATGTTCTTCAATTTTCCCACCATTTTCACAACTATTTTGTCCAATATAATCACTATGCCATTAGATGGGGTGGGATGGAATCTGAGCTTCTGACATATGGAGAGGGGCATGATGTTTCCCGAAGCTTCAGAGTCTACTAGGAAATTGTGTATGTTTTTGCCTTGGATATTTAGGCCTAGTAGGAAGGGAGGATCTTCATTGTTTCCCCAAAAGACAGCCGCATTGGCGTCCTCAAAAGAGATAGCTATAGGCGGGCGACTGACAAATTCTAGGTTTCCCAAGAGCTTCAGAATAGACTTCTTCTGCTTAGGATAGTTTAGAAAAACCTCCATCAAGGTCATGGAGGTGGTGGTCTGCTCTAACACCTTTGTAATGTCAAATCTTCCTCCCGGGAATTGGTGACTCCCCTCAGCCAGGTCTTTCGCTTGGTTAGAGCTAGAACCTTTTAGAGGGGCAGGCCGATTAGTTAGATTATCCCAGGGAGGAGTGTCCCTGGTGGGAGGTGTTGGAATGTAAGCTGGTCCTTTACCAGCCTGACTCTGAGTATTGTATGGAGTCCGTGGGTTGGTGAAGGCATTAGCCTCAAAGGGCGGGATCAATTCATCAAAGAATCCCTGCAATTTGGATTCTTTTTCATCTTCCCCAGAAGTCCCAAAGAAGATGGTCTCACAAGTGAATGCATTGTGAGTTGACTCTTGCATAGGAGGCTTTGGGGGAGTAGCATCATGCGATTGTTGTCTGTCCAGCTGGGAGATCATGATGACCTTTTCCAGTGTGGCACAGTTTACCTCATTATGGGAGCCTGTGTCATGCAATCTACACCAATTGGTCATGGGATAGAAGTCTGCAATTGGTGTGAAATGTGATGGTTCGGCACCACTTTGATTGGCATTTTGGTTCTGAGGTGGGCCTCTAGTGTTTGCGTTATTGTTCCATTGCTGTTGATTGGGCTGAGGCCCATTGTTGAAGTTTCTTCCCGTAGCGTTGTTGTTTCGTTGGTCAAAGAAGATATTCCCTCTCTGGGAATTAGAATTTTGGTGTGCATAGGAACCCACCTTCAGCTGACCCATGTCCATAGTCAGGGTAGACAACATTTGCTGGAGGGATTCAACCTCAGCGGTCAACTGAGTGTTTGCGTCACAATGTGATGGTTGTTATTGTTGGTTTCTTGGGAAGGCAACAGTATTTGCCAGAGTCGAGGGTGGAAATCCTTCAGCCGCAGATGATTGAAAGAAGGACATGCTAGGCAGTTGTGTCTGAGGTTGTTGTGACTGCTATGACTGATTCCAAGGGAAGAATTCTAGACCCAGTATTGCCTGAGTCTGTGATGGATAAACATACTGGGCCTGCTGGTCTATCGGCGATGGCAGGGGATTTATTGCCATCGCGGGGGCACCCATTGTTAGGTTGGGGTTATATCCCCCGATGTACGCAGTTCCGCTAGGGATCATGTTGAGAGGTGTACTCTGCCCAATCCTGCCCAGGGATTTGTTGAGACCACAAGACAGTTCTAAGGCTAGGTTGTAAACCTTCACCAAAGTATCCAAGTCACCTGCGGCGGTTGTTCTCTAAAGGAGAGTGGCAAGGAAGGGGTCCATCATGTTAAGATAAGTCTATATGGTTACTTCCAGGGATGGAATGAAAGGGCCTGTGCACCGCTTCAAGGTGTGTTAGAATCAATGATTGAATGCTACGAGGGGCTCATTGGGTTCCTTTCTAATGGAGATGAACTGGCTGTGGGACCTAGCTGGGTCCACATGTACGTGGAAGGCAGCCAATAAGGCATCCTCCATGTCCTACGAACTATTGATGGAGTTGGTAGGAAGGTTTAGGTACTAGTTCAGCTCGTCCTGTCCCAAGGACAAGGGAAACATCCAGGTCACAACATCTTCATATTGGATCTGGTGTCAGTTCATGGCATCTTTGTATGCATGAAGGTGTTCCTCTACGGTCCTTGAGCCTAAGTGCTCATATCAAGGGCAAATCTTCTCCGGGTGTGAGGGTAAGTCATTGATTGCACCCGAAAAGGTTCCCATAGGGGACATAGTGTTACCAAAATATGCAGCCATTGGGGGAACTGGATTTTGAGTAGTTTGAGCACTTGTTCCCAGGATTTTCTAGGAAGTTTAAGTATTCTGAGGTGTGCTGGACCCCCAGAAAATAGTGGCTGAAGTGGTTTTTGGGGTCCACTTCTTTCGAGCAGGAGGCTCAAGTTCGACAAACCTTCCGAGACTTGGGGCTGACCTAAGGATTCTCTCAAATTTCACTGGGGAGAAAGACCCAATCCCACCGAAGGCTTGACTCCTAAAAATATGGCTTGGGGAGCCCTTGGGAGGTGTAAAATTGGTATCTCGAGAGGGGGATGAGTTCATGCCCTCCTTCTAGCACTAGTTTCTATTGACAGGGCTTGGGTGACCGAGTCCGCCAATAGTTGTAAGTTGTCAGTGGGTACCGGGGTAACGGCCAACTTTAACTGCAAAGGTTATCTGGGGAAGTGAGATTCTCTGGGCCTTCAAGCACCTGTGAGTCGGGTCTCAACGGTGCGAGGCTCGGTTGGGAGATGTGACTATTTTTGAGGGGGATAGCTGGTTTCTTAAACTCATTCTCTCCGGGGATTCAAGAAGGTGAGGTTTCTCCAAGCATTCTATACTTAGCAAATAAACTGAAAAAGGTCCTACAGGGTTAAGAGTATTCCATCTACCTATAGTTATGTTTAAACATTCAATACATCGATAATGCTTTGATAAACTATACTAAATACCAACGAAATACATAACCATCAGTTCATATTTGATTAGTAGCAAGGGAAAGGAGGTCGTTAATCTACTTAAAATATCAGAGCAGAAGACATGAAGAATATTAAACATAAAATACCATTAAATTAGAAGACAAAGTGCCAACAACGTCATTACAAGAACCATCTCTTCTTCATTAACATTCATTCTAGCAAGCACTGGTGCGTGGTACCATGGCAGCTCCAAGGGAGCATCTATCTACTAAAAGCTTGAAGACCAAGGATCATTGAGCTCTGCAACATAAATGAAAATACTACTTCTCTATTACTATGGACTATAAAATCATGAATTTTGCTGACCCTTGGAATAGGGTAGACTTACTATTTATACACATTTACATCTAAACCTAACCCTAACCCTATTTTACATTACACAGTATAATAGAATATATTATCCGGTGGCCGGTACTACCTGTGCCACTCTACAAAAGGCCTTGAGACGGAATATGCCTGACATGTCAGAAGAATAAGACAAGAAGATGGAGTGGAATAATCAGCCATGAGAAGAGAGTCGAGAAAGAGAAGGAAGAAATTTGATCCCCCAGGGATCGAGGCTACATGCCTCATAAATGGAAAATGCGGTGCCCTGTCTCTAATGTGCCAGGTGTATATCTGAAGCGACACCTCGAGAAGATCATTTGTCAAAAATCCCATTGTTGATTTGACATGCCTTGATGTAGCTATCAGCCCTCTGACAACCTTTATTAACTACTTGAAAGTGACTGGTCGGCCTTAGGGACCGAGACACAGATCACCGAAAGAATACAAAAATGTAGGATCTGGGACTCCGGGATCTGGGAACTTGCATTCCAAAAGAATAAAGAATACACATACTTAGGTTTTCTCCGGCCCCCGGAGAACCTTTTATTGCTGCTTATTATTGTTGAAGGTTTGGAGGAGGTAGGAGATTCCATTCTCATCAATCTCTTTGAGGCCAGACCACCGGTACTTAGCCACCTCAATCTATTCTCCTAGCTTTGGAACATTCTTCTTGAATTTATCGACCATTTTTGCCGCATCATGACTACTAAGGATCATGCAAGTTAATCTCACCATTTGAGTTCCATCTACTCCCTCTGGGGATTGATATCTTGATTCCATTAATTCATCAAACTTCCCCAAAATGTATTCCTCCGGCGTGCATGTGTCAGTGCTGAACGGGTCACCTCCGGAGACCTTTTGACAAAAGCCTTATACAAATTTGAAGAATATTGGACCGTGTTGACTTTATTGTGTAGAGTCCCCACCAGTTGCTTGAGCACCTCCAATGTGAGGTCAAGTTTGGAGTGTTGGGTCCTCACAAAATCAAATGATTCTTCCCCTAGAATCCTAGACTCAGAGACCACTTCCTCCCCAAGGCTGAGGAGCTCCTCAAATTCTACCTTCCATGCTTCATAATTTTCTATATCACCCTCCCATAGGTTGATAATAGTTTCTGCCTGATGTAGAACATGGCGGGCCATATACAAGTCTGGGAGGGTGGACACTAGGAAGTGCTGGGTGTTTCCTATCTGCAGAGTGACCCACTCATCGACTATTTGGGCCTTCTTCTTCATTGTTCGCAGGGAGTCTATGTCGCTCTGTGGTAGTGGCGCATAAGATGTGGAGGCCTCCGGAGGAAGGGCACTGATGGGCCGGGCCAGCTCCATTAGCAATCCCATAAGGTTTTTAGTTTTCTCCTTCTCCACCTTGAGCCTTTGGGCTTCCTTTTCATAGCGAGCCTCCACAACTCTAGTCGCTTCTTTCAATAGGTTTACTTCACCCTGTTTTTCTCTTTTTCCTAGTGATATCTCTGTGATATCATAATATCTGACTTCGGTGGTTGCCTCATCAGTGTCTGGGGGAGGTGTTGCCACAACTACAACTATTTCTCTGCCCAGCCCAGTTCGAAGAGTATGAACCATTTGGGCTTTCTTGGCCCTTGGTGGTTCCTAAGCCTAAGCCATCATCTCGGCCAAGGAGAGATGAGCTCTAGGAGTCGGCGGGGCCTTTCTCTTCTTGGTCTCCAGCAACCAGTATGGTGGTAGGGGTGGCCTATTAGCCAAATCTTGTTCCTTGGGTTCTTCCTTGGTATCCTACTATTGCTCCTTTTCAGTGGTATGGGTCTCACCTGGCTCCCTCTCCGCACCTTTTGATTCATCGGTGACATCTTCCCTGATGATGTTTGTTTCTTCAGCCCCATCATTTGTATCTTTAGGTTCATCTGGGCCCTCATCGGCCACCTTGAGGGTTTCTTCCTCTTGCTTCTCTTCTTCCTCAGCCTCTGTTGCTGGGATTTCCTCTTCCATTGGTATATATTTTGGAAGTGGTGGAGGAATCGGGCCAAGATTTAATGTTTGGGCTGCAGTGATTACCTGCCCAAAGGTCATTCCGGGGAGTGGCACTTGGAATGCGGTGGCTGAGGTTATGGTTGCTCCCGCAGGTCTGGCTCCCTCAGTGGATGCCATTTGTTTAGTCTGGCTTTGTTGATCCCTTCCTGCATCCTGTATCTCTGGGACCCCAGAGGCAATCCCCTGTTCTGTTTCTTTATCCTCCTCCATCTGTTCTTCCTACTCCTGCGCAGGTTCTTGCTCCTCAGCCTCTTCCTATGCTGGGACTTCAACCTCTATTTGCTCGATGTCCCCCTGTAGGTTCCTGAACTTGTCAGTTGTAAAAACATCATCAAATTCATCTTGCGGGGGAGGATTGGCCGTAACATCAACAGACTCTGGTTCCCTCTCCGGTTCCAGGGAGTCGGATGAAAGGATCTCAACTTGTGGGATCTGGGGCATCCCCAGTTTCGGCTCTACCTTGGGTTTTTGGGTAAGCCTCTTCTTCCTCTTAGTGACTAAGGGTGGTCCCACATCCCTTATTGCTGCTTGCTCTTTCAGATCCACCCCTGTTGCCTTCACCATTGATGCTGCTAGTGAGGAGGAAGAAGGCGAAATAATGGGTCCAGTCATTGATGCCGGGGTCGCCAACTGCGTGATTAACTTTTTCTTCATTTGTTATGAATCCACCACTAATTTCTTTATTTTCTCCTTTATGGAGATTTCTTGCCTAGCTAGAGTTTCCATTATTCCTTTTCCTTTATCTACTCCCTGTGAAGAAGTCCCGGCCCTTGGGGTTAACTTTGGTATTGGCTGGGCATCTCGATGAACACTCCCAAGGCACACCTTTTTGAAATAGGTGTGGCTGTGTTCGACCACATTGCGGGTGAAATCTTCAATATTGGGCCCTTCCTGGGCATCCCAATTCACTGGTGGGAGGGCCAATTTATCGATCTCCTTTACTTTGGACTGGGGGTCTTCTGTGGAGCCAGTGTCCGAGAAGTCTTCCGAAAATCTCTGGAGCTTTAATCTTTCCATCATCCTTGTAGTCATTCTGACATAATGCCACCCCTAGACCTCCACGTAATCTTGGAAATCTTCCCAGAAGTCTTCCATGTGATATTGATGGGGCTCTGATGCCCGGGGAAGTGCTGTTGCAATCTTGCCAGGTGGATTAAAATGTTTCTGCGCTAAGTAAAACTCCCCTAGGTTATAGCTTTTAAGCTCAGTATCTACTTCTTTGGCAGCGGCCAAATTGCATGAATAATTCACACAAGTGATTGGGAATGAAATGTTTGTTACCTTCTTCAGGGTGTAGAAGGCATGCAACTACATTATCTACCTGCAATACTCCAAAATAATTATCTTGTTCCCACAATGTTTGGGCAACAAGTAGGGTCTCCCGGAGAAGCTGGTTACCCGTATGTATGTATGTTGTTGAAATTGTATGTATTAATGGCCATAACTCTGGACCAAATTCATCGCCTCTGTGGATAAGTGTTATCCTGCATCCCGAGTGGGTGTGAGCAGGTGGTAGTAAACGAAGGCATAATTTACCTGACAAAAATTGGGGAAGCTAGCCTCCCATTGAATCTGTGGGAAATGGTCCCAAGGGCCTTTTTTCTGGGAGCTATCCCAAGTATGCCATCGGTGAGTAGCCCATTGGTGTGGGGTCTCTGCTATGCTAGGGCTGAGAGAACATATGAAGTCATATAAAACTTCTTCTTTTGGGCCAACTAGAGGAATTGGGAATCCATGTGGTTTGAAATTATGGTGGCCCAGTCAAAAAATTCCCCGCCCGTGCTGATACAAAGGAGTAAGTAATACATCCACCCAGAGAATTATTGGGCATGCTGTTGCCCAAAGACCTGGCATAATGCTATCATCCCCATCTGGATGCTCTCTTTGAATTCAGACCTAGGGATTTCTAATTTCATCGTCTTGGGGTCCCTCTTTGGGACCTTGAGCCAATTATTGTTCATGTATAAATAGGCCACCTCCTCCAACTGTTTAAATTGGGCCAAGGCATCTGATCGAGTGACCATAGCTGGTTTGTCAAATTAGGGGATTCCCAAGCCCCTCTGGAAAGTATTGGGGTCTAGGGACACCATGGGAGTAGGATACCTTGTTGGCTCTGGGGCTGTGAGCATAACAACCCAGACATATGTTTTGTAGTGAGCTACAAGTGTAAGAATTAGCTCCAGTGACTACACCGAGCACGAGAAGAAAGCTACCTTGAGGATCCCAGAGTTTCTAATTTTAATGGCCAATGGATCCCCGACCTGTCATTAGATGTACATCATTTTTACCAAGACCTGCATTTTGGGCCATGTCCCGACGCTAGTGTCGGTAATGAACTGGACTTTGGACTCAATCTTTGAGCCCATGATAATGGTATCCTTCACGTATTTCATGCTTAGGGGCAGCTTCTCTAGAGCCTTCTCTATTTTGGACTTGATTGCTGCTCTGGTAACTGCCGTAGAAGGAAGTTCTGGACTTCCGGGCGGTGAAGATGTAGAAGCCTCAGACATGTTTGACAGTTTGTTGTTATAGAAACTGACAAGGCAAGGCAATCATTAGAATGTATAGATAAACAAAAACTTTGGGGTTCGGAGATCTCACCATCGTGGCGCTCGCTTTCCATGAAAAGTTAGCTTAGTTCAAAAACTCTGGAAAGAATATATATATTCTGCGAACTTAAAAATTTAACCAATCATCCGAATCTGAGGGTTTCATCACACTCAGTAAAAGAAAGACATGGGTTGGGTGATGACAAGAGACCTAGAGTCCAGAGAACTAACCTTTAGAAGGTGTGTGTGAAAAGTGAGCCGTCAGACCCACGTGGGCGCCACATGGGTATGCAACAAATGAAAGTTATAACGACGACGACAGAGCCAACTGTCCCAATGTACAAAAAGTGAAGGCCACTTGGACAAATTTTAAATGTGCGCATGGGACATAAATGAATGGTAGGCCAGTTTATGGAAGAGAGAGAAAACCATCTATTGAAACCGATCGAGAGCTGAGTTTCAACCAGGTGGTATTTCACACAGAACGAGCTTGCGGATTAGAAACCAGAAATAGATGTAGCACGACGAGCTTGATAGACTACTTAGTAGATATATACAAAGTATACACTAATATACAATAGAGCTGAAGGGGATATACATGTAGGCTAGATGGATATATAATAATATACATGAAATGTACACATATACACAAAATGGAGAGCGGCTATTCACAAAAAACCAGACAATGTACAAATATTTACAACCTTTTCACACTATCTATAGACTAGACTACATCTGCACAAAGGGCAGACAACCCTTTGGCAGAGCTGACCCACCAACGGGAGGCGAACCAGAAAGAAACACAACACAAAATAGAAATAAGACAACACAAAAACTAGGCAACAACCAAAAATTAGGAAAGGAAATAGAAAGGAAGGAAGGCACCAACCTGACAATGAAGAAAGGCAAGGAAAGGAACTTGTGCTGTGAGCACTCTGCAATAGCCACTACTGCCAAATGTTCACTACTTGCCACCGCAAACCACACACAATTGCTTAGAAAAGCTCAGAATGGCTCGCACTAGATTATCACTAAATCGCTGGAAAAATTGCTCTCAAATCACTCAGATTGCTTAAGTGTTTAATCGTGGTAAATATGAAAGCGACAGGTAATTCCCATTTATACCTGTGGTAATTCCCATTTATACCCGCGGTAAAAGCAAGTTACCTTTCTTGGTGCAGACTCTAGACAGACAGACCTCCGGACTCCTGGCTCGGGGATTCCACGCAATGATACCATCTTAAGAAAATAAGACATCTTGGTGAAGAATCCTGGAGTCTAGAATCTGGCTCCCAACAAAGGACGACCAAATCCAGGACCGAGTCCCAGAGACACAAGAGACAAACAAAACAAAAACAACACCGTGGGGAAGGAAACTCCCAGAGAAGGAAAACAAGCAGAACAAAGGAAAAGACAAGGGAAGAGCCAAAAGCAGAAAGAAAAAAAGGGGGACCCAATATTTTCCACACAAAATGTAGGGACACGGATGCAGGGCATAAAAAATTCATTTCAGGTTGGACCTGATA
Organism: Thuja plicata; assembly: GCA_018584345.1. Lineage (NCBI taxonomy): Eukaryota > Viridiplantae > Streptophyta > Pinopsida > Cupressales > Cupressaceae > Thuja > Thuja plicata. Next base: position 454,947 of record MU225498.1, on the reverse strand, counting down.
CATGATTCAGGTAATCATTTATTTTCAACCCCAGCTGTCTGATGCAGGAGCATCTTGGGTCCTTGGCAATCCTGCTCAACCAAAAAGAAGTTTACTTATATTTTCTAGTTGTTTCTTGTCTCTCAGATTCTAGCTTTACCGACGGGTCTCAGTGACCTCTTTTCCCATGGAGTTTTCAAAATTTGGTGATTCTTTTCCCTACGAGTTTCGGTAATGCCTTACTAACATTTTTCTCTGTTGCTTTGGTATTCTTTTACCGATGGTTTGCTGATTTTTGGTGTTGCTTTGCCAACATGTGTTTTCCTGATCTGGCAAACTTCTACACTTAATTTCTATGGCTGAATTAATGTGGGGTCTCTCATTGGGATCTGTGTGGACCTAAATCTGGGTGTCACCTTTATATTTGAGCACCGAATTCCCTATTGGACTCTTGTATATATTCTTTTGTATGTACTTAGCTTTGAGAGAGAGTCTTAGAGCAAGGAGGAAAATGTTAAGATATTGAATATCTGAGATCTCTGTTGTAAGAAGATCATTTTTAATACATTGTGATGTATATGGCCATAACCAGGAAGACCTTACAACCTGACATGTATTGATTTTGACTAGATTAATGATAAAATATCTCTGTGTTTCTCTCTCTCTCACCATGTTGTTGTGTTAATTCTGCATTGTTCCACAAGTTGAACGGTTTTGGGTGTGCCCTAGGCCTTAGATCCTTCTTTCCCTTGCGTCATAAGCATAGTGAATGCAGAGAGATCAAGTGATTAACTATTAGTGATAAATCCTCTAACAAGGTCGTACTTAACAGTGTGTTTGTAACCTTTAACATGGTTGGCTCTTCACTGAGATCACTTCAAAAGAGTGAAAATTTCGGGTTACCAGTCCCAAGTGGTTTTTCCCCTAATAGGGTTTCCACGTTAAAAATTCATGTGTTAAATGTGTATATGATTCATTGCTTTGATGTTTTGCTTACACATTACTAAAACTGGATTGATCAGTAAACACTAAGTCATTTACTATATTTCAGTAAAGATTAACACTGCTATTCGGTAAAGCATAAGAATAAAGATTAACAAGGAACTCTGAGCAGTAGTTATTTGATAAGATTGTTTAAAGGCATACATCTTGTAGGAAAAAATATAACTAGAGGTTTTATATTTCTAATATAAAGTTTTGGTTGGATTATTCGATTAATTATTGAGGCCACTAATTCACCCCCTCTCTCAGTTATTCTAATAATTGGTATCAGAGCTTGTGTGCTTGAAAAGAAGGTTTAACAACCTAAGCTAAGATCACAAGATGAGCAAGAGGGATGCCCCTAAGCTAAACAAAGACAACTTTGCATCATGTCAAATCAGAATAAGACTCCACCTATCAGGTATTGGAAATGATGTTACTCAATACTTAGATACTGAATATGTGTTGCCCACTGGACCTCATACACTTGATCAATTGAGAGAAAAGAATGAACACAACATCATGATGATAGAAATTTCTTCCTCTATCTCTGATGCCTAATTTGAAGATGTCAAAACATGCACCACTGCAAAGAAGATGTGGGAAAAATTGAAGCTAGTACATGCAGGTGATCTCAATGTGCTAAGGCCTAAGGCTGAAAGCCTAAGAGGAAAATTTGATGACCTTAAAATGAAATAGGTTGTAAATTCCATCTGAGGAGTAGGAGGTGTACTTGAAGAAGAAATAGTGGTAAGAAAAATTCTCAGAACCTTATTGCCTATTTATTATATTAGAGTGTCTTCTATACAAGAAATGAGAGCAGTAGAAAACAACAATGTTACTCTAGATAGTCTGATTGGTAGACTAATTTAATTTGAGATGAATAACTATGATAATAGTGTCTTACCAAATATTGAATCTGCATTCAAATCTATTTTTAAAATAAGTAAATCAAGTCATAGACACACTATGAGAAATGATAGTGAAAGTGATAGTGATGACCAAAAACTTGATGAGATTGGAGCACTAATGGCTAAAAGATTGCAGAGAGGCAAAGGTAAATTACCATTGGTATGTTTTAATTGTAAAGATATCAGACACTTTTCTGTTAGATGTCCTAACAAAAGAAAAGATGACAGAAGTAATGAAAAAACTTATGAAAAGAAGTCTGATAGAGGTGATGACAGAGATTATCGAAGAAATTGACAATATGATATAAGAGATACCCGAGACTACAAGGACAAAGGGAAAAAATCTTATTACCTAGATGAGAAAAAATCTAGAAATACTGACACCAAGTCTAATGAAGATATTGAGACAATATTTGTAGCTATGAAGGATGATTCACATGAAGAGGAAATGTATGTAGAAACTGCACTCATATGTAAGGTTAGTAAAAATGATGTCTGGATTATTGATAGTGGCTACACTCACCACCTGACTGGTGATAAAGAAAAGTTTGAAACTTTTGAATACTATAATGGTGGATGTGTAAGAATGGGTAATGACTCACCTTGTCCAGTTGAAGGTAAAGGAACCATAATGATAAATAATTTGATCAGATGTGAGAATGCATACTAGGTGAAAGTGCTTAACTATAAGCTATTCAGTGTTTCACAATTGAATAACATAGGCCACCAAGTTGCATTCAAGAAAACAAAGGCCAAGATCTTTAATGAATGAGGAAGCCTGATCGGTACTGGTGAGAAGACAAAAGGTAACCTATTCTATCTTGATAGCATGGAGACCACTTGTTTAATGGCTAGAAATGAAGACATATGGTTGTGACATAAAATACTATGTCATGTGAAATTTGACAACATGGTTAGGATAAGCAATAAAAGGAAATTAAGAGGCTTATCGAGCATGTCAAAACCTGACCATGTCATTTGTAAGAATTGTCAAAAAGGTAAAATGACAAAGTCTAATTTCAAGAGAAAAACACACACATCTAATACTGTTATAGAATTAGTTCATACTGACCTACGTGGACCAATGAGAACACAGAGCTACTATGGTGACATGTATTTCATTCTATTTGTTGATGATTACTCTATAATTATGACTCTTATGTTTTTAAAACAAAAATCAGAAGCATTCAATATGTTTAAATGGTATAAGGCTATAGTGGAAAAACAAAGTGGAAAGTATCTAAAATGTCTAAGATCAGATAGAGGAGGATAATTTGTTTCTGATGAATTCACTAACTTCTATAATGAGCATGGAATTCAAAGACATGTTTCTGCACCAAGAACACCACAAAAAAATAGGATTGTTAAAAGAAGAAATAGATCAATTTTTGATTGTGCCAGAACATTGATGATTGAGAAAGGCATCACTCAAACATTCTGGAGAGAAGCTTGTTGGAAAGTGACATTGCAAGCAATTGTTATTTTGTCATTAATGTCAAACCTTTACTAGTGAGACTATTGCTATCTATTTAAAGTACCATATCTATTGATTATGAAGAAGATTTAACAAGAAGACCAAGTGAATGGTTGAATTAAGGCAATTCAAATGGTATTTGATTAGTTGGCACTCTGGCAAAGTAATTAGTTGTTTATCTTTCAAAGATAATTTTTTTGGCTGTTCTATGCCGAGCAAGTTTGGCTTGTGCTGAGTAAAGTTTCTCATGATGAGCAAAGTTGGTTGTGCCAAGTAAAGTTGCTTGTGACAAGCAAAAAGTTGCTCAATGTCGAGCACCATTGAAATTGCCGAGAGGAAACAATGATGAAGGTTGACTTACAGAAGTTTGATTATTGATGAGATTTGAGATCTCTGGCCGACTTAGTTGATTTTATCGGGATATGAAATGTTAATTAAAGATTGATCCATGTCATTTAATGTATGGGTAATCGTAATTAATGAATGGTTTCAAGATTTAATTAGAGACTACTTTGGAGAAGTAAATGTTATGCAAAAATGGAATGATCCGTTGGATCTAACCTGACCTAAGATCTACGATCTTGCTTAAGTGGCAAAAGATTTATCTGACCTAGATAGAGAGGTATATGATAACATCAGGGGTTATTCATTGTGTGTGGAAGTGGATGAATGAATGTGTATGCAAAAGGTTTGCATAGTTGATTTACTGTTTAGCATGATCTAGCAGAGAAGGCAAAAGACAGAGGCAGAGTTTTGCATGTGTGATTGCTTGACAGATTTCCAAGAAGATCCGAAGATTGAAATGACAATGCAGGCTATCTAGTAAGTTAACATTTGAGCTATAATTGGATCTAAATTGCAAACTAAGTTGTATGTACCAGATCACAAACTGCTGAATACTTTCTTACCATTGTACTAGTTAAATCCTTTAACAAGGTTGACTTAACAGTCATTTGTATAAATCCTCTAACAAGGTGACATTCAGATTGGAATGTTATAAGTCCTCTAACAAGGCCACTCCTGATAGGGTGATTAAATCTCTTAACCAGGTCACACCTAGCAATGTGTTATTGTAACCTTTAATAGGGTTGGCTCCTCACATGGCATCACTTCAGAAGAGTGAAAACTTGGTAGCATGTTACTAGTGGTTTTTTCCATATTGGGTTTCCACGTTAAATACTTTTGTCAACTTGTGTGAATGCTTATGGTTTTCTTTACTATTATGTTACTACAAGCTAATTTCAATTGACAGTAAACTGCATAACTAAAGTTGTTGATTTATGCTACTGCTGTCGAGTAGATCTAAAGTACAGAAAGTTTTTATTTACTACATCTAGACCTGAGGATAACTAATTCACCCCTCCCCTCTCAATTTTTCTAAATTCATTCTAACAATTGGTATCAGAGCATTGGTCTCCTGAAAATAGTTTGAAGGTACTTGGAGCAAAATGATCAAGATGCATAAGAAGGAGGTTCCTAAGCTGAACAAAGATAACTTCCCTGCATGGCAGAGCTTGATGAAACTACATTTGGCTGTTATTGGAGATTATGCTAAGCGACTTATTGAACATGCCTATGTACCACCTACTACTCCTCTCTTAGCTGTACAACTCAGAGAAAAGCATGAGCACAACCAAGAAATGTTGGAGATCACCTCTTCATTAAGTTATTCAGATTTTGATGATGTAAAGAATTGCTTAAATGCAAAAGATATGTGGGACAAGCTTGCAATTGTCTATGGTGGAGACACAAATGTGCTGAGAGCTAAATCAGAAAGTCTAAGAGGTAAGTTTGATGAGATGAAAATGCAAGAAGGTGAAAATGTCATTTAGTACTATGGTAGAATAAAAGAAGTTGTAAATGCCATTAGAGGGGCTAATGGAACTATTGATGAGAACACCATAATGAGCAAGGTACTGAGAACTTTACTTCTTGTATATGCTATTAGAGTTTTTGAAAAATCAAGAATTGAGATGTAATCCTAACAATAATCTAAATTTGGAAAATCTGATAGGTAGACTCACTGCATTTGAAATGTCAAATTATGATAACTATAATCCACAAGGGATTGATTCTACTTTTAGATCATAGTTGATACTCAATAAATATAAGAAAGGAAAGAAATATGTGGATAGTGATAGTGACACTTCTGATGATGATCTTGAAGAACTTGAAGCACTCATGGCAAAAATACTATCTAGAGGAAAAGGAAAGTACATAGGTAAACTTCCTATTATTTGTTTTTCAAGCAACAAAGTTTGTCATATAGCTGCTAGATGTCCTGACAAGAATGAAAAATCTGAAATAAGGGACAAAAAATACAAAGAATATAAAGACAGAAAGGATGACAGAGATTACAGAAATTATAAAGACTACAAGGACAACGGTAAGAAATCTTGTTATAATGCTGAAGAAACTTCTGACAATGACACTGATAATTCTGATGATAATGATATAGAAGTTGTTTATGTTGCAATGAAAGAAGATTATGATGATGATGAGAAAACTACACTTATCTCTTATATGAGCAAGAATGATCATTGGATCATTGACAGTGGTTGTTCCCATCATATGACTGGTGACAAAGATAAGTTTGAAACCTTAAACCAATGTAAAGGAGGATATGTAAAATTTGGTAATGATTTACCATGTCTTATCAAAGGTAATGGATTGATTAATCTAACTGACAAAATCAGATGTGATGATGTGTATTGGGTTGATGATCTTAAATAAAATTTGCTGAGTGTTGCACAGTTGAACAATTCTGATTACAAAGTTGAATTCCATCACAAGAAGGCAAAGATCTATGACTCTACTGGAGAACTTGTTGGTAGTGGTGATTAGACCAAAGGTAATTTATTTTATCTAGATTTATCTGAAGAAACATGTTTGTTTGCACAGTACAATGATGTTTGGTTATGGCATAAGAGGTTTTTTCATGTAAAATTTGATAACTTGGTAAGTATAAGTAAACTGAAAAAGGTTAGAGGGCTACCTAAGTTAAAGAAACCAGAGAATGCTATGTGTAAATAATGTCAACTAGGAAAGATGACTAAGTCTAGTTTCAAGAGAAAAATACATGTATCAGAGGAAATTCTGGAATTGGTCCATACTGTTCTATGTGGTCCCATTGGAGAAAGAAGCTATTGTGGTGCTAGATACTCTATTTTATTTGTTGATGATTATTCAAGGATGATGACTGTAATGTTTCTCAAAGAAAAATCTAATGCAGTCCAGTTATTTAAATGGTACTTAGCTAAAGTTGAAAAGGAAACAGGAAAAAGTTTGAAATGCTTAAGATCTGACAGAGGTGCAGAGTTTATTTCTAATGAGTTTAACAGGTTTTGCAATGACCGAGGCATAAAGAGACAGATGTCTGCACCTAGGACTCGTCCACAAAATGGTATTGCTGAACGAAGGAACAAATCTATTATGGATTGTGCAAGAACACTAATGATGGAGAAAAATGTTGCACAAAAGTATTGGAAAGAAGCTGTAAGTATTGCAGTCTATACACTAAATAGAGTTCAAGTCAAGAAAGGTACAAATGTTACACCTTATGAACTTTGGTATGGTTATGCACCTAGTGTAAAGTATTTTAAAGTCTTTGGAAGCAAATGTTTTATACTGAAAGAAAAAAAAAATGGAAAACTTGATGCTGAAGGTGAAGAAGGTATATTTCTTGGTTATTCAACCAAAAGCAAAGCATACAAATGTTTGAATACCAATACTAACAAAATTGATGAAATTGCAAATGTAAGAATTGATGAGTTTGCACAAAGAAATGAAGCTGAAAGTACACTAGAACCTAAAAGCTACAGATCATTCATATATCTGGATGAGGAAGATTATAATTCACTACCTGAAACTACTATTGAACAACAGCATGCACCTGCCGAGTCTTAGAGTGGAGTTGACGAGAAACTACAAGTGAATGCTGAGCTATCTGATGGAGATGCCAAGTCACAGAATCAACCAGAACTGAATACAGACGATGAACCTAAAGAAAGGACTGAGCCTACCCTAGAAAAATATGTAAGAAGGAATCATAATTCTGATCAGATCATTGGGTCAAAGGATTCTGCTGTTATGACAAGAAGTATGTTGAAAAATAACACATGTTTGTTATGTGAATTTGAGCCCAAAACAGTGAAAGATGCTTTAGAAAATGAAGATTGGATACAAGAAATGAATGAGGAAATTGAACAGATTGAGAAGAATAAAACTTGGACACTTGTACCTAGGCTAAAGGATAAAAATGTAATTGGCACAAAGTGGGTATTCAGGAACAGGCTGAATGAACATGGAAAAGTGAAAAGAAACAAAGCTAGACTGGTATGCAAGGGTTATGCACATGAGGAAGGAATTGACTATGGTGAAACCTTCACCCCAGTTGCTAGATTGGAAGGTGTCAGAACCTTACTTGCATATGCAGCCTACAAAAGATTCAAAGTTTATCAGATGGATGTGAAATCTGCATTTCTCAATGGAATCTTGGAAGAAGAAGTATATATTGAGCAAGCTGATGGCTT
>MU225498.1:415498-444805 GCA_018584345.1 Thuja plicata | reverse complement strand
ATTTTATTGGGATATGAAATGTTAATTAAAGATTGATCCATGTCATTTAATGTATGGGTAACCGTAATTAATGCATGGTTTCAAGATTTAATTAGAGACTACTTTGGAGAAGTAAATGTTATGCAAAATTGGAATGATCCGTTGGATCTGACCTGACCTAAGATCTACGATCTTGCTTAAGCGGAAAAAGATTTATCTGACCTAGAAAAAGAGGTATATGATAACCTTAGGGGTCATTCATTATGTGTGGAAGTGGATGAATGAATGTGTATGCAAAAGGTTTGCATAGTTGATTTACTGTTTAGCATGATCTAGCAGAGAAGGCAAAAGACAGAGGCAAAGTGTTGCATGTGTGATTGCTTGACAGATTTCCAAGAAGATCAAAAGATTGAAATGAAAATGCAGGCTATCCAGTAAGTTAACATCTAAGCTGTAATTGGATCTGAATTGCAAAGTAAGTTGTATGTACCAGATCACAAACTACTGAATACTTTCTTACCATTGTATCAGTTAAAACCTTTAACAAGGTTGACTTAACAGTCATTTGTATGAATCCTCTAACAAGGTGACATTCAGATTGGAATGTTCTAAGTCCTCTAACAAGGCCACTCCTGACAAGGTAATTAAATCCTTTAACCAGGTCACACCTAGCAGTGTGTTATTGTAACCTTTAACAGGGTTGGCTCCTCACAGGGCATCACTTCAGAAAGTGAAAACTTGGTAGCATGTTACTGGTGGTTTTTCCCATATTGGGTTTCCACGTTAAATACTTTTGTCAACTTGTGTGAATGCTTATGGTTTTCTTTACTGTTATGTTACTACAAGCTAATTTCAATTGACAGTAAACTGCATAACTAAAGTTGTTGATTTATGCTATTGCTGTCGAGTAGATCTGAAGTACAAAAAGTTTTTATTTACTACATCTAGACTTGAGGATAACTGATTCACCCCTCCCCTCTCAGTTATTCAAAATTCATTCTAACAAAGCTGTCAGCACTACTGTCTATACATTGAACCAAGTTCAATTGAAGAAAGACACAAATAAGACACCCTATGAGCTATGGTATGGATACACACCCAATGTAATTTACTTCAAAATTTTTGGAAGTCAATGTTATATTTTGAAAGAAGATAGAAATGGAAATCTTGAATCCAAAGGTGATGAAGGAATATTTCTCAGTTATTCTACCAAGAGCAAGGTTTATAAATATCTTAACAGATCCTCTAAAAAAATAATTGAAAGTGAAAATGTCAAAGTAGATGAATTTGCTGAGAAAAATGATGAGGAAAGAAGAAAGGAAATGAAAGACTACAAGAGGTTTTTATACTATAACAAACCTGACACTCTGCTCGAGCAATAGTGTATCACTCCCGAGCGACATAACAATGCACCCAAGCATCAGGCTACAAACACCAAAAATCATAAAATTGCTGAAAATGATGTACCGAGCGATGAAGATATAAATGAAGGTCAAGATGATGATCAAAATGATGAACAAAGAGCTGAACCATAACTTTCCAAGTATGTCAGAAGACACCATCCATAGAACCAGATCATAGGATACAAAAAGGATGGAATGAGAACAAGAAGTAAGTCACTAAACACTAGATGTTTAATTTGTGATTTTGAGCCTCAATATGTCTATACTGCACTTGAGAATCAGGAATGGGTCAGTGCCATGAATGAAGAAATTGAGCAGATTAAGAAGAATAGTACATGGACACTAGTACCAAGACCAAATGAAAAGAATATCATTGATACCAAATGGATATTCAGAAACAAGCTGAATGAGAATGGAGAAGTCACAAGAAACAAAGAAAGACTAGTATGCAAGGGGTATGTACAAGAAGAAGGTATTGACTATGGTGAAACCTTTGCACCCGTTGCTAGGCTAGAAGGGGTAAGAATTTTAATTTCTTATGCTGCATTCAAAGGATTCAAGGTATACCAAATGGATGTCAAATCTACATTCCTAAATGGAATACTAGAAGAAGAAGTATACATTGAACAACCAGAAGGGTTTGTTGATCCAGACAAGAAGAACATGGTATGTAGACTACACAAATCCTTGTATGGATTTAAACAAGCACCTAGAGCATGGTATGAAAGACTTCACTCTTATCTCATAAGTATTGGATTTGTAAGAACAAGTGAAAACAATAATTTGTATTTAAAAGAAGATACTGATGCTAACATTCTGATTGCTGAAATATTTGTTGATGACATCATATTTGAAGGCAATGATATGTTATGCAAATCATTTTCTGCTAAAATAAGAAAAGAATTTGAGATTTCTATGTTTGAGGAGATCAATTTCTTTCTTGGTCTACAAATTCTTCAACAAGATGCAGACATCTACATCACTCAATCCAAACACATCAAGGAAGTGCTAAATTTATTCAAGATGGAAGATTCCAAACCAGTTGGAAAACCTATGGCAACCAGATGGAAGCTAACAAAAGAAGACAAGTCAATCGAGATAAATCAGACCTTATATAGATCAATGATTGGAAAGATAATGTATGTTGTACATACTAGAGCAGATATAGGACATGCAGTTGGAATCATTGTAAGATTCTCTGCTAATCCCAAGGAATCACACATGACTGCTGTCAAAATAATTATGAGATATCTAAAGAATACCGAGGACTATGGTCTATGGTATAAGAAAGAAGGCAAATTTGAGCTTTAGGTCTATACAGATGCTGAATGGGATAGAAACTTAGATGATAGGAAGAGCACAATAGGAGGAGAATTCTTTATGGGTGAAAAACTTGTCACATGGATAAGTAAGAAGCAAGGATGCATCTCACAATCTACTGCAGAAGCAGAATATGTGGTTGCTGCTGCAAATTGCTCTAATATTGCATGGATCAAGGAATTGTTGGAAGGTATGAATACAAAAATACTTGATCTAGTAATTATCTTTTGTGATAATACTAGTGCAATTAACATTTTAAAGAATCCTGTCATGCATGCTAAGACAAAGCATATTGCAATCAAGTATCATTACTTAACGGAACAAGTACAAGAAAATAGGTAATACTAGAATATGTTCAATCAAAAGAAAAATTGGAAGACATATTCACAAAGCCATTACCTAAAGATACATTTGAGTACCCGAGGAAAAGACTAGGGGTCATACCCTTATGTACTAATCGCTAAGGTGACTAGGAGGTTGCATCAGCTACACATTATCAGAAGATCATTCATGTTGATGCAAGCAAAGAGATAGACTCCAAAGATATATTAGTACACAACAAGGTACTTATCTACACCAAACACCAGAGTAATTGATGGAGAGGAAATACAAGGAATATAGTATGATAAAGAAAAAGATAGAGTTTGGCATTGATGTCAAAGGGAGAGATATAATTAGGGAGAGATTATATCCATATGAAATATCTTCCATGATCATAGAAAGGGAAATAAATATATACTTATGGAGAGAAGTATTCAACAAAGAACTATCCATTAAGAAAAGAAATAGTCAAAGGGAGAGAACACATCAGAGAAAGATTCAAAGAAACAACCATCCATCCAAGGGAGAGACAAAGACATAATTTCTACATCTATCGAGTGAAGGGAATGAAGAATGAAGAAAGTAATCTGCAAGAATAAAATCTAAGCTAGAAGAGCTTACCGAGAGCCAGATATTTGTATTGGTTATAAACATAAATTTTTGTAGAAACTATGGAACTACAACTGATATATTTCATAGTATATTATGTAGTATGTTGCCATCAATGGCAACGGGAGAGATTGATGAAATATAATTGATTGAATGTTTGAAGATGTTAAGTTGATGATCACCAAGCTGCAAAATGTTAATGCAGGACATTAAATCAATTAATGTATTATATTGTCATTGATGTCAAGTTGATATAATCTAATTGGTCATATTTATATTGTCAAAAACTTCAAAGAACCAAAGAGATAAAGGTTATGTTATCAGTAATGAATAAAATTTCAATATACACAAAGTGACAACAAACACCGACGGACAGTGCACATCGATAGACAGAGAACCCTGAGAAGAGTCACAATGATACCCGAGAAGAACTGAAAGTCATAGTGTTGCCTAACGGAAAGACAACCCCGAAGGACAGACAACCCAGATGAACATAGATGCCCAAGGACAAATAAAGTCAAGACCGAGCAAACAAGGAGTTAAACACCGATCAAAAATAAAGTTCAGAAATGACAAAAGACTTAGCTGAAAGGAGCTAATTATGGAGTTAACTGGTTGATTATGTTGTTTTCATCGACAAGTTAAAATCTAGAGAGAAGCTAGAGATTTAAAGATAGTTTTATTCCAGTTGTCAAAGAAAAATCTATGGGATAAAACTAAAGCATGCTTTAAAACAAGATTGCCAAGATTTTTGGATCACATCAAGAAGAAGAAAGTCAAGAACCTAGAAATGGTGAAATCATGTCTATAAAAGAGATGAGCTATTCATTATGTAAATGAGGAATGCTGAAGAAAATAGTGATGAAGATTGAATTATTCATACAGTCGTGATCATACGAGCTAAAGGAAAGAGATAAAGATTTCTGAAGACACTGAGCAACAGAGAAGCATACACCATTCACCAAGAAGAAAGAAGTGGAGAAAAGGTATTGAATTGGTACATTGATCAGAAAGGTATAATGAGCTTACAATAGATCTAAAAATCTATAATTCAAGATTGTATTTGTGAATAGATCATTATATATTGTTTTAGTTTAACCGTTGGATTAGAAAGTCTCTTAGCTGAGAAGGATCTAAACAATCCTTTATATATTGAGATACATCCTAAGGAGTATCAAAAGGTTTTTCATCTTGATAAGCATAGTGAATGCGGAGAGATCAAGTGATTAACTGTTAGTGATAAATCCTCTAACAAGGTAACACTTAATAGTGTTTTTGTAACCTTTAACAAGGTTGGATCTTCAACGAGCTCACTTTAGAAGAGTAAAAATTTTGGGTTATCAGTCCCAAGTGGTTTTTACCCTAACAAGGTTTCCACATTAAAAATCCATGTATCAAATGTGTACTGATTAAGTAAAAGCAGGATTTGAAAGGTCCCAAAACCTTGTACAAAAGATCAGAATATATACATTGCTGATCAACCTTCAAGGAGAATCAAACCAAAAAGGAATAGGGGCCCATGACCTTACAACAAGAAACACAAACAAAGGAACACATGAAAAGGTAGCACAATAAAAAATGACAGCAATTAAGACAACCCAAAAGAAAGAGACAACTAGCAATTGTCCCTCAAATCTTTCACCTTCTCTACAAGAAGCTCCATGTTGCCAACTGAAATCTTTAGTTCTTCAAGATCTGCATCTTTTTTATTCACATTGGCATGGGTTCTTACACCCTCTTTAGTATCTTTTCTTTGTTCCCCTTTGTTAGTCTCCATCTTCTCAACTATGTTCTTGCTGTGATCGGTAGAAGCTTTCAGAATGTGAAAGCTTTGATCACTTATCTTCTTCAGAGTATTCGCCAGCTTTTCAAATTTTTATTCAAGGGTAGAAATTCTAGCTTCATGGTGACTTTCCTCAGCCTCTTTACTCATGTTGTGTAATTTATCTTTCATGGCTAGCACAGTGCCTCCCAGCTCCCCGAAAGCCTCCCCTTTTTGCACAGCTTCCATCCAGTCTTCGAGCATGAGGCCATAGGTTTTTCACCAAATGTGGCCACCTTAATCATATTCACCATTTTACCTTTCTCTTTAAGGTCTTCTTTCATAGAAACAGAGTCCTGGGCTATAGTGGCCATGAATCAACCAAAGGAAAGGATGCAATCTTTATGATCCTGATCAATGTTCAAACCATCCCTCTTGCTGGTAACTTTGGTGTTGGCCTCAATATTTTCAGAAACTTATAGCTTCTTACATTGAGATTCCACCCTTACAAAATTAGTTCCCTCATCCCTGCCACTGTTATCCATAGTCTCCCCTCTTTTATCATCATTTTTCATTTTGTTCTTCTTTGTTATCACCAGGCTTTCATTTAAATCCTCCTCCTCATCCGAAGATACCACAATACCCTTATTTTTAACATTACCCTTTTCCTTTTTGATAGCAGATAAATTCTTTCTAATAAAAGGTTTTTTTCTTTTTCCACATTTCAGAATGGTGTCCTCATCCTTAGTCTTGATTTATTCCAGCTCAAACTCCTCATCCCAGCCTTCCCACCTCTGTTTGTTTTTTAGATTCTTGCTAGAAGAACCCCCTTTAAAATTCCATTTCCCTTTTGGAGTATTCTTCATCTTATCCTCAGTATCTACATTGAATTTATCTCATGAGTTGTACTCAGTATCTTCATCACCTGGAGAATTGCCTTTAAGAATCGGTCTTTCAACCTTTCTCATTTTAAGACTTTTGTAAATCAGAACCATTAACCCTTGATGTGACCCGTGGTCACTTAAAGAGTCATTTTGAAGCTTTTTCATGGTATGATTCATTGAACTCATAAGGTAAAACAGAATGCTAATCTTCTCATCATGCCTAAAGTGATTTAAAATTACAAAATGGTGCTCGTAGGCCCTGAGAATCTACCATCAAGATTCAAATAACTGAATGTTGCATACAAAATGAATCTCTACGGGTGGATAATATTATTAGGGCTTATGAAGCCACCTACCTTCTTAACTAATCTTGCAACCTCAATATCATCCTCAAGGAATCTAGCATGAGCTCTGTTTGAATAGCTCTGGTCTAGATATAATTTCATACCCTTCTGGGGTAAATTCATGGCCTCTACAATTAGCTCTTCGTTGATGTCCACCTAGAGATTATGGAAGTGAATTCTTCCATTCTTCCAGTTTTTCATAAAGGAATTTGTAACCATAGGGTCCCGTCCTTGGATTTTCTCCATATACACAGCAAAGCCATCTTTTTGGAGTATATCCCAAACAACCTCATTCTGCTTCCATTCATTACAGCTTGAGGGCTCGTCTCTTTTTTTTTCTTGCCTCCCATTTTACAGTTTTTACTTTGATTTTTTCTTTGATATGTTCTTGTTGCACAACCTTCAATCTTATTGCTTTTTGAAATCTTCTGTGAAGTGACCCAGAATCTGTGTGAGTTTCTATTATGAAGGAAAATGGCATTGATGGACATGACCTTTCCATTACTAATACTTATGTAACTCATGTTTTCCTTCATCATTAATTAAATTTTTTCACTTCTTTGATTTCCGTGGATCCTCTCCTTAAATATTGATGATTTCATATCATACAGAATACTGGTTTCTTTTAGCCAAGTTGTAATGTTATCATATTTGCATCCATAGTTGGCCGCCCAGTAGGCAACCCCATTGCCTTCACAATACACATGAGTAATAACACAATTTTTCATAGATCTTATAATATCCTTTGAGTTTTAATAATATTATCTATTGACCAAGAAGGTGTCGAGGTCTCACTAAGACATTTTATAATATTCAAAGAATACCCTTTGAGCCAAATTTTCTTGCAATTGAGCTCCTTAGCTAAGAGAAGACCATGTAAGGAAGCCATAGCTTCAGCCACATGATTATTTTGAGTTCCTATGGGTATCATTCTTATAGCTTTTCACATTCCCTTATCATCACAGACCACAACTCCACAGCCAACAATTTCAGGGTTACCCTTAGAATCACCATCAAAGTTAATCTTTATCCAACCAATAGGGGGTACTCCCAGTTTACCTCATCCCTAGGATTAGTTTAATTTTCACAGTTAGTTTGAATGCACCAATTCTTTAGAATAACATACTCCTTTTCTAATTTAGAATTGTCTTTAATATCCATAATTTTATAATTTTTAGATATCATACTTTTAACTTTTCTATATAAAATCTTTGGGTTGTTGGTCTTATCTCTAAAAATTCTATCATTCCTCTTTTTCTAGATGACCCAGGTGATGTGAGGTAAATAAATTTTCTAGATCCTTATGATATGTTTATTCTTAATATTGATGTCCCCAGAACTGAACATACTTACCATGTCGCAAGGGAGGACCCAATCAATATTGAAAGTTTTTAGAACCAAAGCACAAATTTAAGTAGAATAGGAAGAGTGGATGAACAAATTATTGACAAATTCTTCCTCTTTCCAGCACAAGAAATACATATTAGGAAAACATACCTCTAATTTTGAGGTTATCAATAGTAAGAATTTTATTTTGGAGCATCATCCAGAAGAAAATATTGATTTTTGGAGTTAAGCCTTTGATCCAAGCTTTGGCCCATATAGGAGTTTCCATGTTATTATAACTCAAATAGTAGGTAGAGCCCATAGTGAAATTGCCACTAGGAGTCCATTTCCATATCATAACACCTTCTTCCTTGTATAAAGTGATGGCATTCATATTATTGATTAAATATTTGAGGATAGGGTCAATAGTTGAAAGATCCCTCCACTGTCCATCCACCCAATAGTCTTTAACTTTAGAACCAAATATGAGTTTGCAGATATCAGAAAAAGGGCCCCAATGAGGATTCTCAGCAAGAGTAGAGTCACCAACCCATAAATCACCCCAAAAATCAAAATTTTCACCTTTCCCCACTTTCCACTTGAATAATTTTCTCAGAATGTGTCAAATATGTATATGGTTCATTGCTTTGATGTTTTGCTTTACACATTACTAAAAAATGATTGATCGGTAAACCCTAAGTCATTTACTACATTTTGGTAATGACTAACACTGCTATTTGGTAAAGCATAAGAATAAATATTAACAAGGAACTCTGAGTAGTAGTTATTTGATAAGATTGTTTAAAGGCATACATCTTGTAGGATAGAAGATAACTAGAGGTTTTATATTTCTAATATAAAGCTTTGGTTGGATTATTGGATTAATTATTGAGGCCACTAATTCACCCCCCTTCTTAGTTATTCTAATAGATGGTACCCACAAATATGCACTAAATGTATTGTGTCCCTGTTAGAAGACCTAGCCTTGTTAGGAGATGAATATTACATTAGTACATTTCCTTGTTAAAGGAATACTAAACCCGGTTAAAGGTATACATTGAGCTCACTGCTCATACAATCAAAAATATGTATTCGTTACAATGTTTTATCAAAATAAACATAAAAAAGCATCTGATATGCTTAGGTAGTTCTAGTTGTAGCTCACATCACCATTTGTCTGATTCTAACATCACAATGCATCCATTCATTCATTCATATACATACCATACTATGCTTCTCATATATATATATATATAAATTCACAAAATAGAACCAACACTTATACAAAAAGTAAATACAAAGTTAGTGATCGTACACTATCAAAATATAGGTAATACACAACAAAAATCCAACATAGCACATTTGGATTCCATGTTACACTCCCTCAATCATCACGACCATTCAACTACTCTATCTCACTATATCACTATCTTTGCATGTCTTAAAACATTTGTATCTTTCATCTCTGAACTCCAAAAATCAAGCAACCTTAACTGAAGGTCTAGCATACACCAAAGTATCTTTCTCTAAGCTCTCATGTCTTCATTCATCATATACAGTGTTTGCTTCCCAAAACTGTACTCCTTTACCCTGTAAACTGCTTTATGGACTTAGTCATTGTGCAAGCCTTAACTCCAAAACTATGTTCCACTCTAAGCGATCATTCATAACTAATGTGTTGCCATAAATGAAAACCCTAATATGTTCTTGAACAATCCTAAATGAGCCACTTTCCAACAATCTCTCCCTTTGGCATTGATGGAAACCTTAGTGAAAAATGACTAAGTGTCAATACCAAAAAGAATATACATTACACTTCTTTATCTCCTTTACATATTTAGTATTCTAGATTATCTTCTCTATCTTTCATCTGTACATTTTTCACATCTTCTCTTCTCCCCCTTTGACATCAATGGAAAAGGTATAAAAAATGTAAAGTATATAAATTTTATTATACAATTGCTTAGCAAAAATTTAGACCATCTTAAGAACATATTGGAAAGAGCTTTCCAAGATATTTACTTCTTCAGTCCAAGTCTTTACCATTATCTGAATCACATGAATCATTACATTCAGTGCAAAAGAAGATGTCTTTGTTGCCTTTAACTTAGTAGGCATGTTCCTAGTGAGAGCTTGCGCTATCTTCTCCATGTCTGAAAGGTTTATCTCTATAATTGATAACTTAGGATTAATCAAACTCTTCAACATACCAAATCTTCCCATAACTCTCCCTTTCTCTATCTCCAACACACTCAATTTATCAAATTGCCTGGAGACTTCTTTGTCTAACTCTAATATAGTGTGTGAGGAGATCTCACAACTATGCATCAACTTGTCTAGGGTATGTCTCTCCTTTGCTATAATGTCTTCAATGTTTTGAAGGTGTCTAATAGGGTTTACACAGTAATTGTATAACTTCCTTCCATGTGTCACACAACTCTTTGCTTTAGACATTGTTTCTCCCAGTATGCCCAAGTCCCATGCAATAGACTTACATACTTCCTCTAACTTCTTTGCTAATTTTTTTTGTTCTACTTTTTCTTCTGTGATCTTCTCTAAAGACTCATAGTGACTGAAAAATTCATCCAATTCCTTGTTTAATTTCTCTACAATGTCCTTTCCTTGGAAAGTAAGAGGTATAGGTAGGAGTTTGTTGATAGTATCAACTGCCCTATCTAATACCCTTGACTTCTTCTCTATTTCCTACTCTGATATCTCCTTATCTTTTGAAAATATGATGTAGGATAGCTTCCTTATCTCATCCTCATCTATACTCTCCACATCTATACTCAAATTTCTCTCTCCACTTGCCAATAATAAGGTTGAAGAAACATGTGTCAGTATTTCTTGTTTCACTTTAGCCTTAATCTCTGGTTCCTTCACAACCTCAATAATGATTGCTTGATCTTGACTCTTAGAGTGCTCTCCCTCAGCAGATTTTAATTTGTCTTTATCAAGCTTAGGCACAATGTCAATATTTCCTTCAAAGGGATCATCTGTATCCAGTGAGTTGTCCAAAACCATAGGCACACCAACAACAAAGAAATTTGGTTGCTTTACTGTACTAACAAACTGAATATTATCATCTCCATCCTTGGGTGAACCTATGTGGATTATTGAAGGCTTGGAGGACTCCCCCTTTAGGATGGGTTTAGGCGTAGTAGCCTTAGGTCTAGGAGATGTAATCTTCTCAGGTTTGGCTTCCATAAAGATTTTGTCTATTGCTTTGGGAGTATCCTCAATTACCTCATCATACTTTCTTGACATTATCTTGATTAGTCTAGAATTAGTTCTTAACAGAGGTTTCAGTGCATTCATAATTATTTTATGCTCACCATATGATATTACTAGTAATATGTCTTTAATAAATTTTACCTTTATTTGATCATCTTCTTGTAGTGCCAATTGTTTCCTCACTTCAAGCTTATCATACAAATCCTGAGGAATGTTTCCAGCTATCTCTAACAAATTCTTCTTGAAAAATAACATGTGCTTAATCACAATATCTTCTATTAGGATTTGATCTTTAGAATCATATCTGTCTAAGAATTTTCTTACTTGATTTAACTTGCCTTGATCCACAACTCTTTTCTCCATCATTTTCAAGTCAGATTTCCAGAGTTATCTTCTCACAGGTTTGTCTTGTGCTTTCTTCTCCTCTGCTTATTTCTTCTTCTCTTCTTCCTTCTCTATATCTATTTACTTTTGTTCATCTATCCTCTATTCCTTGGGTGGGGAGCTTTGTTTCTCTTTGTAGGGGTTTCAATAGCCTTCACAGTCTGCAAAGTCTCCATAGGTACTTCTGCCATAGTAGAGGGTGGACTAGAAGTCTTCTCAGTGTCTGGAGGTGGAAGAGCTGCAAGGGAAGAGCTCGCCACTCCAGATGCTCTCTCAATCATCATCCTTCTTATCTCCTTCATCACTATTTTAGTAATGCCAACTTTTCATGCTAGATTATCTACAACATTTTCAATTTTCTTCCTCTTGGTTGTCCTTGTCTATTTTTCTTTAATCTTAGAGGATTTATCCTCATATGTACCTCATGTTTCCTTTGATGGATGTAACTTTGAAGGTAGTATATTCTCAACCTGCATAGTTAGTACTTATTTACTTACTTCATACCCCATAGGGTAATACCACTTCATCCTCGGGTTAACTAGCTCAAAACAAACACAATCCATTTCAACCATGAAACAAATTGTCTCCTTGTACTTTTCTACCATTTCCTCTGGTATTCTCATTCTCCATTTCATCTCCCTCTGTAGGATTTTGATCATTGCAAATAGTTCTCCATCTACCCAATGCTATTCTATCTTCTGTAGCTATTTTATACTTGTAGACCGGTGGGTTCATTATCTTTCCAAGCTCTAGGGTGCATACCTAGAAACTTATGCACAATTTGTATATACATATGCATCAAAAGTGATCCAAATCTAGATGCCTTAGTTCTGCCTCTCTTTACTTGTCTCACATTCTCCATGAAATACTATGTAAGAACTTTACATAGGTTATACTTGATATTTTCTTTTACCATCTTATATTCCATCATTATAACACCAACAACAACAAAGTTAGGTTGGCTTCTATAATGAAGTTTGTATCCAGGAATTGTCGCTACTAATCTAACATCTTGCTGGAAGATGTCAACCACTTTCATTGCCTGCTTATCCCATCTTGAGTGAGTTAGGGTTTCTACCTTCTTCTTAGTGTTCATCTTAGCAACATGAATGACTCCAAATTTATCCAGACCAGTAATGTCATAGATCAACTCACTACAAATCTTGACAGGTAGCTCACCAATCCAAATGAATTGGTCGTGCACTCTATTCAACAAGATTTTAAACCATTCTTCTTCGTCAAACTCATATAATTATGTCATCTTCATTATGCTCAGATTCTCAAGATGAGAAAACTCATCTTTCCACTTTATGTCCTCTTTAATCATATCCTTCATTTCCTTGAAGATATCAAAATCTCCTAAGGATTCATACTTGCAATGGATATAATCTCTAATATCCTCTACGTGAAGAACTCCATAGGGCATTTGCAAAAATGCGCCTTCCAAATCATCCTTAGTGGATTTGAAAGGATGTCTTTTAAATTTGTATCTAGGTCTCTCAACAAAATCAAATATCATCAGTGTATCCATATTCACAAGTTTGAGAGTGATCTAAATACCTTTTAATTGTCGATTGTGTAAATTTCTACTTCATCGAACCACACAATGCACTGGCTTATTTGTTCTTCTTTCTCAAATCTTTGTTCTTCTTGAGTTCTGCTCTTTGAATAATGATTAGATAAGTTCCTTTGTATGACCTTATACTTCACTGTGTAAAGAAATGACACAGTTCCCCATAAAATCATCTCTACACATGATCCAGTCAACTAATAATCTAGCAATCATAGAATATAGATTATAAAGCTATGTGATCACAGATATATGTTCCATAACATCTATACATACTCTCCCTAAGCTCACAAAAGCTTAATCTTCATAATCAAGGGTTGGATAGATTTTTGATGTTCCTTTCCAATGCTCCCCCTAAGGACATGCTTGGCCATCTAGGTTGATGTAGAAATTTTAGCATCAGGCAAAGACTCAGTAGCATCTACTCACCCTCCCTAAACCTTTTCCTCACTTGGTTCTTTTACCTTTCATATCTTATCATTGTTCATATCTCCCATTTTATTGAAATGAATTCATATACAATACTCTTAGCATCACCAATATTCTTCTTTACATAAATAGGAGGAGATCCACTTATGTTCTCAGTTCTATTGTATTTGCAAAACTTCGCTGTGTCCTGGATTATGACATTTGTAGCATGTAGGAGGTGGTATGTTCTAATTAATCTACAACTTACAATACTTTGTGATCTACCCAAAGTTATTGCATTTGTAACATGTGATCTTAGTTGCTGTTCCTTCTCTATTGTAATCTTGATTGGTTCTAGATTGATCAGGCTTCCTGCATTCTACCTCCTTATGTCCATATGCATGAAAATTGAAACAATAGCCAGAAAAGGATTTGTAAGGAATTTTACCTCTTCATTCTCTCTTCATGTGTCCAATCTTGTTGCATCCAAAGAATCTACCTTTGAAAGGTCTGATCTTCTCTCTAGGTTCTTCAAGAGTAGGTCTTTCTTCATCAGTCTTCACTTTAGTTTTTTCTTCCGGAGTCTTCAAACATTCAACTTCATTAAAGCCAACTCCAATCATGTCTCCTTTAGGTTTCTATCTATCTCTCTGCTAATAAATCTTATCACTGCTCATATGAAGTTTTTCAATATGTTTCTTAGCCTCAACAAGTTCTCCCTTTATGTCACTAGTACATTTGACCCCAAAAATCTACCAACATTCCTCACCAACCATTAAAATGGTTTTGCTTGGTCGGTTGATAGAAGGAAAAAATTGTTTTTTTTTTAAATTTATGCTCATGTTGGTCGGAACACCGATGAACACCCATGTTAGTTGGAATTTCAATGAACATGAGAATTACTTAAAAAAAAGAAGATATCGATTCATTATGTTTCCTTATGTGCAGTAGTCAGAGGGCATGAAGGGTGACTAGTCTTTGATGAAAGATGAGAATATCGGTATTTTTGTATTCCATAGGGTTATTGTTCATTGTTTCTTTGTCAATCCTAGTAGGCTAGACTATTATTTATGTTTTCAGGCATGATCCTTTAAGCTAGGATTCTGATCGGCCAAATATTTTGCTTCTACGGTTGAGTGAAGTGAGGGCATGGAGGTCGGTGAGGGCTCAAAGGTAACCCTAAGCAATATTTAACATTCTCTAATCGATGTCCATGGTCTGATATGTGATTCCTCTACATTTTGCATACATATTTCTACCACACATTCAAAGCTATGAGACCACATATCATTAAGTAGCTTCCTAACCTTGTATGGATTCCACAACATTCTATGAGATCATATTTCTTCACTGCCATCAAATAGGTAGGGTGGATGAACACAAGCCAAGGAAAATTGTAGTTGTTTTTGAAATCTATGACCACTGCATTCTATGAAACTAATTTCCTCTTTGTTCACCCTGACAAGCCTGCAACCAAAACTAGGGCACACGACTTCTGCCCAGGAGGCTAGAGGAAAGTGACTCTTGTTGTAGACCATTAGGATCATATATATCAGACCATTTTGAAGGGAAACTTCCAATAATTAGATTAATCATTATAATATGTGGATTCAGTATTTGATGATATGAGAGAGTTCTCTTCCTTATTTATAAGCTTAACCATGTGGGAGGCACCCCTTCATCTTAATAAAGAGGAATTAATGTATTAAATAAAATTTATGTTATGATTAAGCATGCCACACGTGCTCACATTATTAGACTTAGAAATATATTACATTCAGTGCATCTAGAGATATATGGAGATAATAGTGCTTTATTTTTAATTGGAATCCTCATTCTTGAATTTTATATTTGATTCTTTTACAAGTACTTCTCCCTTTTCTTCAACCTCATTTGTTTTCTCAAAAGTATAACACTTTCTGAGTCCTTGACCCTTTTCTATCACAATTCAACATATGCTTTTCTTTTCTTTTCTCTCTCTTCTTTAGGAGAGAACTTACTAATTTCTCTTAGGTTAAATAATTTTCCCATGTTTTTTCTAGTAGGATGAATCACATTTTTGTCAGTTACTCTCATTACATTTTTGTCAATTACTCTCATTGTTTCACCTTTTGAGGTGTATTTTTTTTTAATATGTAAAGCTTGTTGCAAATCTTTCCTAACTGTATAAGGTTCCAACAAACATCATGTTAAATTTGGTTTTTAAGTCAATTAATGTACAATTATAGTCTTTGGTAAGGTGTCACCTTGGGAGCTCAAAATTCCAATCTCAAATGCTCAACATTATATTCAACTATAGACCTTAGCTGCTTCTTATTTTTTAGTTGGATAAAATAGCTTCCAATGCATGGTTGTTCATATAAGGTTGCTAATTATTTTCCAAATTCTTTCCAATTGAACATTTACCCTTGTCTATCACTCATCTTCCATCGGTACCATTGATAAGGTCCCAATTCTAATTTCTAAATATAGTAAAGGTATGTCAACCATGGAGTTTTTTGGTATATTGTGAAGTTTAAACTGTTGTTCTATGTTTCTTATCCATTTCTAAATATATCTTACTCAATATCAAGGAAAAATGAAAGCCAAGTGACTATTTCTGTATACCATTAGGATCATATGTTTATATAAATAGTTGAACAAATAACTAAATGATAAATTCCTCTACCATATGAAGTAGAAAATATTATTGTAGAGACAAATGTACAAACACTTTTAATCCTTTTTAGAGATCCAAATGGGAAGTTCTTTCACATCTAGAGATTTCATCAGTAAAGACCACAAATAAAAGGCCATGAAACATCAAAAAATAAAAAACCTAAGTTACATAAAAGTGGGATTTGAGTTAGATCCTACCTCACAAAATCTAATATTAATATCTAATGCTCCTACCATAGAGAACCATCAAAAGTATGGCATTGTAGATGCCACAAGATAAAATTCATTAGATTTGAAATCAAAGATTCACATACACACAAAACATCAAGAATATAAGAGTAGATAAATGCTCCCACCAACTATTACAAGAAGGAAACCACCAACATAATTTTTCTAACAACACAAGTAAGATAATTTTTGGTTTACTTGGGTATTTAAATAATAAATTTATTTATTTCAATCAAGATTGATTGATTATAATGTTTTCTAATTAAATCTTAAAATGTGCCCAAATCAATTAATAAACTAATTGGTGCAGAGAGTGTTAGGATTAGGTAATACTGAGAGCGGGGGTGAATCGGTATTACAAAACTTATTCAAACTTTTCAACCAATTAAACATTAACCATATACTTGTAGAAATGAAAAGAACATAATAAAATAACACAGTACTCATAACACCATAGTTTTGTTGTTGAGGAAACCCTGGCCAAGGGAAAACCCCGGTGGGGATGGTACCCACAAGCATGCACTAAAGTATAGTGTCTCTATTAGGAGACCTAACCCTGTTAGTAGCTGAATATTACATAGTACATTTCTCTATTAAAAGAATTACAACCCTGTTAAAGGTATACAACACTTTGTTAGGGGCCAACTAAGCTTACAACTCTTATAATATAATTTTGTTATAAAATGTTCTCGGTAATGAACAAAAACAAGCATCTCTAATGCTTAGATAGTTCCTGTCATAGCTCATCAATAATCTCTATCATCCTCTACTCTGAAACTTGCATATCATCCATCGAATCATCTCACATTCATCCATGTAAACTCTCAACAAAAATTTCTCCATATATATATATATCTTATCTCTTCACTAAGTCAGCTCTCTTAACCAAATATTACATAGTCGGCTCTCAATACAAAATACATTTAATAAAAAAAATATCAAAAGAAAATTTGATGCTCTTACATAATAAAAGTGTAGGTTATCAAAAACCATAATGCAACTCTGATTGCCTGAAGTCCATGTCATACTCTCTGAATCATCGCTTCTATCTAACTACTCTGTATCATTGTTCTGCTACTATTTGTTTATCTTCAAATGTCTCTAACTTGCTGTAAAATTGACAATTTTTTTTTTATCTTAAGTGGAGGTCACTTATACTGCATAATATCTTTCTCTAATTTCACTTTCCCTAATTCATCAATCTCAATCTTTGATACCCAAAATACCTATGTAACTCTTCTTTTGTACTTAGTTGATTTCAGAGTCATCAAAACTCAAATTCATAGAAATCAATCTATAACCCAGATGTGTTGCCATAAATGACAACCAAAAAGTGGATCTCACCATGCAAAATAGATCACTTTCCAACAATCTCTCCCTTTGGCATTAATGACAACACTTAACAAAAAAATGACTAAGTGTTCTAACAAAACTGTCTTTCCTTCTCTATTTTTTTTTCTTTTCTTCTCTTATACATTTTCTCCTTCTCCTTATTTATTTTACTCTTCTTTCTAATCCCATTCATTTTTATTCTCTTCTTTCCCTTTGACAACAATGACAAAGGTGCATACAAAATAATAAAATTAGTGCTTGCTCACCAGTTTTAGAACATCTTGAAAATAATCTTTCAATATATTTACTTCTATACCCCATGAATTCAGTAATAGTTGAATAACATGAATCAGTCCATTTAATGCAAATGATGCAGCCTCTACTTCTTTTAACTCTGTAGGCATAGAGTTAGTCAATGCATCTGCTGTCTTCTCTAATTTTGATAGGTGTGCTTCAATTATGGATAGCTTAGGAGTGATTAAACTCTTCAACAAATTGAATCTAGTTAGTACTCTCCCTTTCTCATTATCCAATACATCTAGTTTTTCCAAAATTCTTGTTACTTCCTTGTCCAATTCGGTTACAGATTGTGAAGAGGTCTCACAACTGTCTATCATATTATTCAAAGTTTCCCTTTCCTTGGAAATGATGTCTTCAATGTTCTGAACATGTCTAATAGGATTCATGTAGTAACTGAATAGCTTTCTTCTATGTATAATGCAACTCTTAGCATTAGCAGTAGTGGTCTTCAAAATGATCAAGTCCCAAGAGATGGACTTGCAAACTTCGGATAGCTTCTTCTCAGAGTAGTTCTTTTCTGCCTTCTCCTCTGCAATCTTGATCAAACTCTCATAATATCCATCAAATTCATCAAGTGTTATCTTCAGGTTTTCAATGTCATCTCTGTGATGGAAAACAATAGGTACTGGAAGCAATTTGTTCACAGTATCAATTGCTCTGGTTATTACCTTAGTCTTTTTGTCACCTTTTTGTTTTGATCTCTCCTTGGCTTTAGTGAGTGCAGTAAAAGCCAATTTTACTAGCTCATCTTCATCCATACAATCAACATCAACATCTGTTGTATTTTATTTTCTTTCCAACAATGAAGTAGAAGATGTGATTACCTCAATTTTATTTTCATCTTTTTCTTCCTGTTCTTTCTGTCCTTCATCCTACATTGTTTCATTCTATTCTTTCTTCTGCTCTTCTTCCTCTTTCTGTTTTGCTTCCTTTGCAATTGTGTTGTCCATATTTTTTGCAAATGGGTCCTTCTCATCATTATAGGTGTCAAGTTTTATAGGTACACCCGAAACATAGAAATCTAGTTGTGTATCAACTTCATTCTTCTCATCACTTTCCTCAACTGGTTTCAAACTCTCTCCCATTCCTAATTTTGTAGGCAAAGTAGTTTTAGGAAGTGGCGTCTCCTCAGGAGTAGGATTCATCAGTATTTTCTCCAGTGCTTTCTGAGTCTCCTCAGTAATTTCATCATATCTTCTTGCCATGATTTTTAGTAGTCTGATCTTTTTTCTCAGCAAAGGTTTCAATTCTTTGAGTATTTTGTCCCTTTCTTGTAAAGATATCACAGGTAGCATGTTGTCAATTTCCTGATTTTTGATTCTCTCATCTTCAATATGTGCATAATTTTTTCTTGTCTCCAATCTCCCATACAAGTCTCCAGGTTCACTTCCTTCAAATTCCAATAAAGTCTTTTTGAAGACAAGTATTATTAACCACAATATCTTCAATCTTAAGTCTACCTGTCTCACCATACCTGTCATAGTATCTGTTTATTGTAACTAGCTTACCTTGCTCAATAGCTCTCTTCTCAATCATCTTCATGTTAGGCTTCCATATGTGCTTCTCAGTTTCAGTTTTCTTCTCTTCTCTTACAGTGCTCTAATCTTTAGGTGGTGAAAGTTGTATACTATATCTAGTGTTTACTCTAGGAGTAATATTTTTAGCTTGTAATGTCTGCTGTGATGGAGGAGGTGGACTCTCTACCATCACTACTTCAAGAGTGGGAAGGGTTGTAGTACTAGAACTTGCCAATCCAGAAGATCGCTCTGCCATTTTATTTTTCACTTCTTTCAATTCATCTTCTGTTAGCCCTACCTTAATGCCACATTCATGCACAAGGTTGTCAACTTTCCTTTTCCTTAGACCTTTGGTCTGTTCCTCTCTCACCTTAGCAGATATCTCCTCATAAGTTCCCCATCTTTCCTCACTTGTATCAATTTTAGATGCAAGAACATGTTCAACTTGCATAGTAATTACCTTTGAACTTACCTCATATCCCATAGGATAACACCATTTCTTCCTTGGTGTGACTGCCTCAAAGCATATACAACCAGTTTCAACAATGAAACAGATTGTATCCTTGTATTTCTCAACTATGTCATCAGATATTTTTTATCTATTTTTCATTTGTCTCTGAAGGATTTTCATCATGCCAAATAGTTCACCATCAACCCATGTTCTGTTTTGTCTTCTGCAACTCTGTGTGATCTGAATACCAGTAGGTCTCACTGATTTCCAACCACAAGGGTACATACCTGTAAATTTGTGTTCAATGTGGATAAACATATGTACCAATAGTGAGCCAAATCTAAAGGACTTCATTCTGTCTTTCTTTACTAGTTTAAAATTTTCAAGAAATTGTTGTGCCAACACTTTGCATAGGTTATATTTTACATTTTCTTTTACCATTCTCCATGCTGTCATGATAACTCCAACAGATACCAAGTTAGGTCTACTGCTGTATTAGAATTTATATCCAAGTATCATAGAAATTAGTCTCACATCTTGTTGAAAGATGTCATTCACAGTCATTGCTTGCATGTCCCATTTGGAGTGAGTCAGGGTTTCAACTTGTTTCTTCACATTTCTCTCTGCAACATGAATGATTCCTGTATTGTCCAATCTAGTAATCTTATGAATTAAATCATTGCAAATCTTCATAGGCTTCTCACCTATCCAAATTAATTGATAATGTACTCTATTTAATAATATCTTGAACCATTCTTCTTTGTCGAATTCACACAAATCCAGAATTATCATAATACTCAAATGATCAATGTGTTTGTATTCATCTTTCACGATTCCTTTATCAGTCATATTCTTCATCTCAGTAGATATCTCATCAATTCCCAGTATATCATACTTACAATGAATGTAAGCACTAATATCTTCTACGTGTAGAAATTCGTAGGGTATCTAGGAAAATGCTCCTTCCGGGTCTTCCTCACAAGACTTGAATGGATGTTTCTTAAACTTATACCTAGGTCGATCTACAACATCATAAATAACAGGTGCATCCATAGATAGATGATGTAAATACCTCTTTCACACCGAGTTCTGAGTTTTTGCTTCAATCGATCAGACAAGGAAAATGTAGGATAGACTGAATCTCTCTGCTCTTTGATCTCCTTAGGTTGCTCTTTGTCAAATGGTGAAGAAATAGATCTTCATATGGTGCTTTATACAATGTTTAAGTTATAAAAGTTCACTTTACCCATTACTGTCTAGTCGGCTGTAGATTCTCACGATCAAAATATATGCGTCAGCTGAAGTTGCGCTCTTAACTGTATACTCCATGATGTCGGCCATGTTCATACCTAAGCTCGTACAAGCTCAATCTACAAGTTTCAGGGTGAGATATATTCTGATGTCTTTATCCAATGCTCCCCCTAAGGCCACGATATGCTTTACTTCCATTAGGCAAAGATCTAGTAGCATCTACTGTCTCTTCCTGAACCAATGTCTCACTTGTTTCTTTGATCTTCCATATCTTACCACTTATTTTATCTTTTGCTTTCTTAAAACAACTGTCAAAATCATTCTTCAAATCTGCAACACTTTTACCAATATCATTTCCATTCTTCTCTGTATTCATAAGAGGTGGTGCTCTTCTGTTGTTTGCTCCATTATACCTGCAAAAATTCTCTATATGACCTGGATTATTACATTTGTAACACATAGGAGGTATTATTTCTTTATTTAATTGCAACTTATAGTGCTTTGCAATGTGTCCAATGTTATTACACTTGTAGCATGTAGGTTTCAATGTAGGTTCTCTTCTATTGTCTTGTCTATATCCAGATTGATTAGGTTTCCTGCATTTTTCTTTCTTGTGCCCATATCCATTACAATTAAAACAATAGCCAGAAAAGGTCTTAAAAGGGGTATTACCTCTGTAGTCTCTTTTCATGTGTCCAAACTTGTTACAACCAAAGAATCTACCTCTGAAAGGTCTGATCTACCCTCTAGGTTCTTCAATAGTAGGTTTTTCAGCATCAATCTTTGCATCAGATTTGTTTTCCTAATTCTTTGAGCATTCAGCTTCATTGAAGCCAATACCAGTCATATCACCTTTAGGTTTCTATCTATCTCTTTGTTCATCAATCAAATCACTGCTGATGTGAAGTTTCTCAATGTGTTTCTTTGCCTTAGCAAGTTCACCTTTTAATATCTGATTGTATTTCTCTAGTTCTAGATACTTGTTCTTGTAGTTGTCAGCCTCATTCTTTATTTTTTCTAATGCACTATTAAGGGGTTCTTCAGTCTTCTTCTTAGCATCCTTTTGTAACTGTATCTCTTTAGCCATAGCTTCATTCCCAAGTTTCAAGGTTTTATTTTCTTCTTCAAGTTGCTTCATCGGAACCGAATTGTCTTTGTTTGAATCTTATTTTATCTAAACCACAAGATCCTATCTCTGACTTCTGGAAAGTTCAAGTTGTTCTCTGAGTTTTCTTATAAATTTCTCAGCTCTTCACATGTTAAATCTTAATTCTCCATTCTCTGATTTTTCTTTGTCAAGGTCTTCAAGTGCAACATCAAAGTTCTCTTGCAAAGTGTTTAAATCCATTATGATCTCCCTTAAGTTGTTAGACTTTCTCTCCAAGGGTCAAAAGATCTGATACCAATTGTTAAGATTAGGTAATACTGAGAGGGGGGGGGGGGAATCAATATTACAACACTTATTCAAACTTTTCAACCAATTAAACATTGACCATATACTTGTAGAAATGAAAAGAACATAAGAAAAGAACATAGTACTCATAACACCATAGTTTTGTTGTCAAGGAAACCTTAGCCAAGGGAAAACCCCGGTGGGGATGGTACCCACAAGCATGCACTAAACTATAATGTCCCTGTTAGGAGACTTAGCCCTATTAGGAGCTGAATATTATATTATATATTTCCTTGTTAAAGGAATTAAAACCCTGTTAAAGGTATACAACACCCTGTTAGGGGCCAACTAAGCTTATAACTCTTACAATATAATTCTGTTACAAAATGTTCTCAGTAATGAACCAAAATAAGCATATCTAATGCTTAGATAGTTCTTTCCATAGCTCATCAATAATCTCTGTCATCCTCTTCTCTGAAATTCACATATCATCCATCCAATCATCTCACATTTATCCATGTCAACTCTCAACAAAAAGTTCTCCATATATATATATATATATCTTATCTCTTGACTAAGTCATCTCTCTTAACCAAATATTATGTAGTCGACTCTCAATACACAATACATTTAATAAAATAAATATCAAATTCAAAGTCGGCTCTCTTACATAATCAAAGTGTAAGTTATCAAAAACCATAATCCAACTCTGATTGCATGGAGTCCATGTCATACTCTCTGAATCATCGCTTCTGTCCAACTGCTCTGTATCACTATTTTGCTACTGTCTGTATGTCTTCAAATCTCTCTAACTTGCTGTAAACTTGACAAAAATAAAATTGATCTTAAGTGGAGGTCACTTATACCACACACTATCTTCCTCTAAGCTCACTTTCCCTAATTCATCGATCTCAATTTTAGAGTCATCAAAACTCAACTTCATAGGAATCAATCTGTAACCCAGATGTGTTGCCATAAATGAAAACCAAAAAGTGGATCTCACCATGCAAAATAGACCACTTTCCAATAGAGAGGATGTGTGTCAGATAGGATGTGTGTGATATCCTACTAGCCCATACCTTGATCAATAAAGTGATCAATCAATCAACATTTAGAGATGCAACTTGTCCAATATTAAAGAAAAGCCTCCACCCTTTGTTCTAGCACCTTAGTACATCATAACATGGCCAATGTACCATGTCCCACTAGCCCTCCAAGTCTGGTTGAGAGATCTTCAATGCAACTCACTCCAAGAGCCTAATTTCCTTGTATCCCTCTCTAGTCAGTAATCTACTTTTAACTCACAAACTTTCTGAACAATTAGGGAAACTATCAGTGGTTTTAGATACCCTTTTCATTTTTACAAGACATATCCCAAACCCAAGGTATTTTCCTTTGGACCAACTACCATATCTAATACACTTGCAACACAAAAATAAGCCTAATTGGCACCCATTTACAAAGAAACCTATACAAGGAATTTCTCCCTTGACTCCTAACCATGAAACAGTTTTATTACATTGAAAAACACTAAGGATTATCAAGTTTTTGGGTCACCAACACTTACCTATGCTTGTAGGTATCAAATCCTCCCCTCTAGGGTCCCTAGGCTAGGACTTGTTCACAAGGACACTTGGAAATCTCTCTAGATCCCCCCAATGGATATAACACATCCCCATGGACCCCAATAGCCAAGATCCAACATAGAATACCCTCATCCTTTGGAGTATTTATTCACATAAATTGCTGGTGTCAAACTGTGCACTTTCAATCAACAACTTACTCCATCCTTGTGGTCTCTCCTCCACATTCCTTCACATCCCTACATCAAATAATATCATACAAGGATAATATAAATTATTTGAATCCTCCCACAAATCACATAAGCCGCAGGGGTGGGAGAGTCAAGGATCCATTAAACTGTCAAAATAGACAAAGTGAAGCACACAATTAATGACTGTACTTTACAGACTGAACATGATTGTTTGTAAGAATGTTATTTCTTTATTGATTCAAACCATCTGCAATGATTCTAATCACACCCAAAATCTACATACCTTTCAAAATAACATGGATCTCCATTAAATGGATCCAAAAACTCAAAAAACTACTCTCTAACCAACTCCCAAACCGATCCAAGACAGTTGTAACTGTCTGTTACAACTTTTACAATAAGAATATGTTGTCAAAGTTGACAATAAGTTGTCAACTTTGACAACTTACCAAATTAGACACAACTATCACTTCTAATGGTCTTAAAATGACCTTAGGAAACATTTAAACTTCTTAACTACCCTTCAATCCCACTATGAGCCTTATAGGCCATAATTACATAAAATGCAATTTTACATCTTTTTTGCATCTTTGCACTTTTGACTGCAATTACATGTTTTAATGACATTAATGATGACATGTAACTAATTGAATGTTTGATAATGTTAAGTTGAAGATAATGCAAGACATTAAATCAGTAATGCTTTTTATTGTCATTGATGTCAACTTGATATCATTTGTACGGTCATGTATATAATGCTAAAGACTTCAAAGAATCAATGGAGCAAAGATTATGCTTTCAGCAATGCATAAAAGTCAAGTATTCACTAAGTGACAGATAACACCGATGGAGTGCACACCATCGGTAAAGGAAAAGAACCAAAGTCACAGTGATACCCGACGAGCATAAGATAGTGTTTCCCGACAAAGAAAAATCACAGGATGCCCG
This sequence comes from Thuja plicata, assembly GCA_018584345.1. Taxonomy (NCBI): domain Eukaryota; kingdom Viridiplantae; phylum Streptophyta; class Pinopsida; order Cupressales; family Cupressaceae; genus Thuja; species Thuja plicata. Next base: position 419,409 of record MU225498.1, on the reverse strand, counting down.
ACGAGCTGAGAACAAAGTTGCCCGACGAGTAAAATCCAATGATGCCCGACGGATGGAGATCCCGAAGCTGACTGGAGTCACACCAATGGAACTGACAGTTGTCACCGACAACTAATTGCAGAGTTGACCGACAAAACAGAGAGTTCAGAAAATGAAAAAATATCTAGTTGGCAAGAGCTAAAGATAGACTTAACTGGTTGTTTTCATTGTTTTATTCGACCAGAGTTAAGTGATTGATTTAAAGAAGATTTGTACAGTTGGAAAGAAGATAACTACGAGATAAATAAAGAGTTATGCTTTAAATCAGATTGGCTAGAGTGTTTTTCACGCCAAGAATCAAAAATCAAGAAATGATGAATATCATGTCTATATAAGAGACAAGCTTAATTCATTTTCGCATCACATGAATGGGGAGTGAATAATAAGAGGATGCTAAAGAGAAATTGATGAAGGATAACTTCATTCAATCTTGATCAATCAAGCTGAAGAAGAGCTAAAAAATTCTACAGACACCAATGAACAGTGAAGCATAGAATCACAGAGCAGAAAGTGTGGAGCACAAAGAATTGAATTGATACATTGATCAGAGAGGTAGTGTACTTAAATAGATCTGAAAATTTGCAATTCAAGTTGCATTAGAAATAGGTCATTGTGTTTCAGTTTAACCATTGAAGCATCAAGTCTCTTAACAGAGCAGGACTTAAGAGTCTTCTATATATTGAGGTACATCCCGAGGAGTGCCAAAAAGCTTGATTCATGAAAGTAGCATTGGACTTGCTAGATACCTATTGACAATTTAAGAAGAAGGCTGATTCAAGGATGGTAGCAAGATTTGCCTAAAACCTATTGACAGTCTAAGAAGGAGGTTGATTCAAGGATGGTAGCAAATAGATGCCCGATACTAAGTGACAACCTCTATGTATAAAATCCTCTAACAAGGTCACACCTAATAGTGTATTTGTAACCTTTAACAAGGTTGGCTCCTAACAGGGCTCACTTCAGAAGAGTGAAAATTTGGGGTACCAGTCCTAGTGGTTTTTTCCCTTAACAGGGTTTCCACGTTAAAATCCATGTGTTATGTTTGTATGGTTTATTACTTTATTGTTTTACATTTCACATATGCATTTCTGGATTGATCGGTATACTTTGCATATTTAATGAGTGTCAGTAAATAGTTTTTTATTGCTTATCGGTAATCAAGGAGAACAAGGTCAGAAAAGGAAAACCGACAGACAGTGAAATCATTATTAGTATTTCATGACATGCATTTTGTAGGGACTTAATAATCTGAGATTTATTGATTGGTGGTTAAGTTTAAGGATAAGTTTTTGAATCCACTGATTCACCCCCCTCTCAGTTATTACTAACAATTAACATGGCCATATTACAAACATAGGTATCCTTCTAGGTCCTTGACCTTTACATACATCATTGGATCCAATAAGTGACCCCAAGGTTACATCATAAACTCTTATGCCATTCAATGGCTTACATGACATCATTTGTGATCCTATTAACCAAATGATTACAATCATTACAAACATGATGTAAATAACATAAAATGACCATCCATGATCTTTCAAATGCCAAATGACCCTAAGTGGTCATGTTCCATTTCCCTAGGATCCATGGTGACCCTTGTGTACCTCCATGGTTTAGGTTCTGACCTTGGTGTTCTTGCACCACTAATAAACTGGATATACAAACACATAAAAGAGAAACGAACATACACCTAAATAGAAATGAGATATAGAGGACAACCTATCACTTAAAACATGTTTCTGTGCAAAAAATCTAACATTGGGTGCCTCAATCTTGAAGTTGCACAATCCAGGATTCAGTTTGGATTTGGGATCAACAGGCTCAAAATTTTTCTATATGCGTGGACTCAATAATTCTTCTCACTCTGTATAGTGTCTCATGACGCTCCAACCATGCCTTACATTGATACCATGCTCATAACACAACTATTTCCCTTCATAAAACTGACATACCAATCTTACAATGTGCTTTCATGAACCACATCCCTGACCTGTAAACCTTTATGGCACTGTTGCATACAAACTTATACAGTAAATTGTCCTCTTATATATGATTATCTACTTTCATTCTCAATACCATTTCGGGACCATGAATTCTTAGCAATGCAAGGCCTGCCACATTATGACTGACATTGTTCAACATTCATATGATTGTCATGGGAAGCTCCATTTGTTCTCTACTTTGAAAGTGCCTTAGCATATTTGTCATTTACATAATTATGTGTACATTTACATAATCATGCATATATGTGTGTGTGTGTGTGTGTCATTATGTTTGCATACTTATTCATTATTTTCATTATTGTTACTTTGTTTTAGGTCTTTTCAATGGATCTAGAACATTTGATATTGAATGTTGTCATTTGGAGTCTTTGGAAGAATACTGCTTCAGATAATTTAATGTGCATGATGATCACATCAAACATGCTATTCAATACCTTCTAAAACATAATATTGGTGGCTCACATGTACAATATGGGGTGATCTATAAACTAGTATTTTCTACTTTCTTTCAAGTTATCGGTCGGTTTGAATGGATCTTGAAGGTGGTTAAGCATGTGGTTGTTTCCAACAATTTGAAAAAATGTTGCACAGTGGATTCACACGATCAATCCAAATATTATCTCTGGCAGGCTTGGCTCAATTTTTGGTAATAGAGCTGGCTTTGAAAATAAAATAGTGGAGGCGTGGGAGATCTTCAAACTATCTTGCGCTAATGATAACTACGCTTCTATGAGTATCTTCCATGGTCACAAGTGGATTTTGCATTGCTTGTCAAACTAAGTAATTAACTCACTAGTTGTGGGAAGAACACATCATACAGAAGAATATATAAATATGAAGGAATCATGGGACATTAAGATAGATGGATATGAATTATCATAGAATAAGAGAATATTGAATAGCGTATAGTTTAAAATAGAATAAGAGAATATTGAAGGAATCATGGTACATTAAGATAGATGGATATAAATATAGAATAAGAGAATAGAGAATATAGAATAAGAGAATATACGCTATTTTAAATTATTTTACATTTTTTTACACTATTTTAAACTATTTTACACTATTTTAAACTATTTTACATTGTTTTACACTGTTTTAAACTATTTTACACAATTTTACACAATTTTAAACTATTTTGCATTGTTTTACACTATTTTACAATATTTTACACTATTTTAAACTATTTTACAATATTTTAAACTATTTTAAATTATTTTACACTATTTTAAAACTATTTTACACCATTTTACACTATTTGAAACTATTTTACACTATCTTAACATAAAATAGTGTAAAATAGTATAAAATAGTGTAAAATTGTTTTTAATAGTCTAAAATAGTGTACAAATAGTTTAAAATAGTGTAAAATAGCGTAAAATAGTATAAATAGTTTAAAATATTATAAAATAATTTAAAATAATTAAAAAATAGTGTAAAATAATATAAAATTAGTTTAAAATAACGTAAAATAAACTATTTAAAACTATTTTACACTATTTTTTACTATTTTTTACTATTTTAAACTATTTTATACTATTTTAAATTATTTATAACTACTTTAAATTATTTTACACTATTTTAAACTATTTTACATTATTTTACACTATTTTAAATTATTTTACATTTTTAAAAACTATTTCGAACTATTTTACATTATTTTAAATTGTTTTACACTATTTTACACTATTTTAAACTGTTTTACACTAGTATACACTATTTTAAATTCTTTTATACTATTTTAAACTATTTTAACACTATTTTACACTATTTTTAACTATTGTACACTATTTTACGTTATTTTATATTGTTTTATATTATTTTACACTATTTTACACTATTTTAAACTATTTTACAATATTTTAC
>MU225498.1:386351-413483 GCA_018584345.1 Thuja plicata | reverse complement strand
AAACCATTTTACACTATTTTAAACTGTTTTAAACTATTTTAAAACTATTTTAAACTATTTTACATTATTTTACACTATTTTAACACTATTTTAACACTATTTTAATCTATTTTAATTTATTTTACACTATTTTAACTCTTTAACATTATTTAACATTGTTTTATACTATTTTAAACAATTTTACACAATTTTAAACTATTTTACATTATTTTAAACTATTTTAAACTATTTTACACTATTTTAAACTATTTACACTATTTTACATTATTTTACACTGTTTTAAACTATTTTAGACTATTTTAAACCATTTTCACTATTTTATACTATTTTACACTATTTTATACTATTTTAACTTATTTTACACTATTTTAAATCATTTTACATTATTTTACACTATTTTAAACTATTTTACACTAATTTAAACAATTTTACATAATTTTACACCATTTTACATTATTTTATACTATTTTACACTATTATACATTATTTTAAACTATTTTAAACTATTTTACACTATTTTATACTATTTTACATTATTTTACTCTATTTTAAACTATTTTAAATTATTTTACACTATTTTACACTATTTTAAACTTTTTTTACACTATTTTACATTGTGTTACACAAATTTACACTATTTTAAACTATTTTACACTTTATAAAACTATTTTACAATATTTTAAACTGGTTTTACACTATTTTACACTATTTAAAACTATTTTACACTATTTTAAACTATTTTACACTATTTTAAATTATTTTAAATTATTCTAAACTATTTTACAGTATTTTACACTATTTTACTAGAGACACGGTGATGGATATGAAGGCGTTCATATAGATCGGTCACATGTTAGTTCTCAAATGGCATACCATGATCTGTAAAGATGATGGAAGGAATGCCAGAGGACCAAATAATGTGGTAGAGGATGAATTTAGATATTTGGACACCTACAGTAAGGGTGAGGGGATCGCTTCAACCCATTTTGTGAAGTATTCTGTGGTTGTGATGATATACTTGTGTCCTTCTGAAGATAGGGGTGATCTTACCAACGAGGTCAAAACCCCAACAAGAGAACGATCATGGAGGCACAATGGGATGCAGGTCCTCTGCTGGAGCATGAATCAGATTAGCATATTGTTGACAAGGTATGCTTTTCTTTCTAAATTCATAGGCATCATGGTCCATCATAAGCCAGTAGTATCTTTCTCTTAGAAATTGTTTGGCTAGGACCATGCCACTCGTGTGGGCACCATAAATTTGAACATGTACCTCTTGTAAAGCCTAGGTGGCCTTGTTTCTATCTAAACACCTAGAGAGAACATTGTGATAACTCTGACAATATAGGGTGTTGGCTACAAGGGTGTAGCGGGAATCTCTATGAATGAGGTTCTAGCATTGGGTGTTTGTGGGGTGGGGGGATATGATACAATTCTGTAGATATGCGTGGATGTCATGGTACCATGGGGACTGAGGACCAACCAAGACACAAACCCTTTTGGAATTGATGTCTTCGTAAGTGGGCACGTGAAGTTGCTCAACCAAGAATTCATGTTGTGTTGCGTCCTGGGGAATCTCCAGGAGGGAGAAAACAGTGGCCATTGCATCCATAAATTTGTTCTATAATCTAGGTATTTGAGTGATCTGTAGGTTCAGGAAGTGCTCTTTCATTTTATCGACCATATCCTTGTAAGGCAACAATTTGTCATCCTTTGTGTGAAACTCATCTAGGACTTGTTTGATGATGAGTTGTGAGTCTCCAAAGACATGTATTTCTGTGATATTCCATTCGATTGCCATTCTGGCCAAGTGATAAGTGTTTCATACTTAGTGATATTGTTAGTCACCTTGAGGGGCGACGAAGAGTATTCTTGTCCTTGCACCATGGGTTGTATAGGATCTGTCAAAGTAAAGCCTCTAGGTTGGTTTTTTTTGACCATACATAGATGTTCGTCTGGAAATTCCATGACCAAAGGATAGGCCGCATTCAATAATGTTTCTTCTACTAGTTGATATGTTGTAAATTTCCCCTTGATTACTTTTATGTCCACATATTGGATGTCAAATTTGCTTAGGAGAATTACCCACTTTGCCATACGACCATTAAGAGTGGTTTTTGATAGCAAATATTTGAGAGGATCCACCTTGGAGATGAGCTTTACTGTGTGACTTAGTATATAATGGCAAAGTTTTTGAGTGGCCAAAATCATTGTTAGGCATGCTTTTTCCATGGGTAAGTAGTTAAGATCATAACCCACCAGTGTATGACTGATATAATAGATGACTCTCTTTTTTCCATTGTCATATAATTGAGCCAGGAGTGCCCCCAGTGCTGTAGTAGTTATGAAGATGGATAAGATAAGAGGTTTTCCTGGTGTTGGTGGTACCAAAATAGGTGGACTCACGATGTATTCTTTTATTTTCTCAAAGCTTCTCTAGCAGAGTGAATCCCATTTAAAGTTGGTGTCTTTTCGCAATAGGTGAGTGAATGGATGACACTTATATGCTAATTGAGAGATGAAGCGACATATAGACTACACCTTTCCTTGTAGACTACGTAATTTCCAAAGTGTTCTAGGTGAAGGCTTTTCCATGATAGCTTTGAATTTCTTTGGGTCTATTTCTATGCCTCTTCATGATATAATGCATCCTAGAAGCTTTCATGATGTGACCCCAAAAACACATTTCTTAGGGTTGAGCATTAGGTCATAGTGATCAAGCTGATCAAATACACACTCCAATACATTCTGATGAACCATAATTGATTGAATGTTTTAAGATGTTAAGTTGATCACCGAAATGTAGAAAGTCAATGCAAGTCATTAAATTAGTTAATGTATTGTATTGTCATTGATTTCAACTTAATATAATCATATGGTCTATATAAAAAGATTCAAAGACTTCAAAGAAATAGAGAGATAAAGGTTATCCTATCAGTAACACATAAAAGATTAGTATTCACAAAGTGAATACAAACACCTATAGGTAGTGCACCCTGACGGACAAAGGAACCTGAGAAGAAAGTCATAGTAATGCTCGAGAAAGAAAACTGACAAGCATTACCTACGAGAAGAATCATAAGTGTTACTTGATGGACATAACAAGTGTTAGAATAACTAAGGGGGGGGGGTGAATTAATGGACTAAAAAATATTCCAATATTTAACCACTAAAACTTTATATCTCAAATATAAACCTCAAATTATCTTTAGTTCAATAAGATGCATGCCTTCATATAATCTTAGAAAACAAATACTTCTCAGATTTCAATGCAAAACCTTATACTTTTTGTTTACCGATTAGCAGTGTTTAGTTTACCAAAAAATAGTAAACTTAATTGTAGTATACCGATCAATCCAGAGTTAACTATATGTAATGCAAAAAACTAAAGTAATGACTCATAAACACATTGACACATAGATTTTAACGTGGAAACCCTGTTAGGGGAAAAACCACTTGGGACCGGTAACCCAAAATTTCACTCTTCTGAAGTGAGCTCCGTGAAGAGCCAACCTTGTTAAAGGTTACAAACACATTGTTAGGTGTGATCTTGTTAGAGGATTTAAATATAATAGTTTGTCACTTGATCTCTGGCACCTCAATGCTACCTTGTATGATCAAGCCTCTCTTGCTTGTCAAATGGTATCTAGCATGACTAATGCTATCTTCATGATCAAAATTTTTGTTACTCCTTGGGATGTATCTCAATATAGAAAGGATTATTAAGTCCTACTCTCTTAACAATATTTTTTCTCCAATGGTTAAACTGAAACAATATAGATGATTTGTTCACATAGACAACTTTGAATTGCAAATTTTTAGATCTGTTGTAAGCTCATATACCTTCTGATCAATATATCATATCAATACATTTGATCCACTATTTCTGCTCGGTGATGTTGATGCTCTATTGCTTGGTGTCTGTAGAAATGTAGATCTTGTTCTTCAACTTGATTGATTGAGACTGTATGAAGTTGTTCTTCATTAATTTCTCCCTAGCATCCTCTTTTTCTATTCACTCCCCAAATTCATAATGAATTAGATTATCTCTTTATAGACATGAATTTATCATTTCTAGGTTTCTTGATCTTCTTGATCTTGGTGTGATCCACAATTCTCGCTAATATTGATTTAAAGTAGACTTCAATTTTAATCTCGTAGATAACTCCTTGACAACTGGATTAAAACAACTTTAAAACTCTAGTCATTAACTTGTCATTGAAAACAATATTAACAACTAGTTAACTCCTCCTTTAGCTCTTTGACAGCTAAGTCTTTTGTCATTTCTAAACTTTAGTTCTTTCTGTGTATCAACTATTATTTTTGGTCAACACTTCAGTTCTCCTCGGGTTTCTCCATCGGTGTTGTCTTGTCCGTCAGTTTAGCACCTGTTCTGTCCATCGGTTATGCTCATCCTGTCCGTTAGTAATGCTTGTCAGTTTTCATGCTTGGGGCATCACTATGACTTTCTCAGTGATTTCCTCTTTTTGTCGAGGTGCACTGCCTATCAGTGTTTGTAGTCACTTAGTGAATGCTGATCTTTTATGCATTACTGATAGCATAATCTTTATCTCTCTAGTTCTTTGAAGTCTTTGACACTTTCTATATAACCAACATGATTATATCAAGTTGACATCAATAAAAATACAATCCATTAACTGATTTAATGACTTGCATTGACTTTTTGCATTTTGGTGATCAACTTAACATCTTCAAACATTCAATCAGTTATGGTTCATTAATATCTCTCTTTGGCATTGATGGAAATACACTATAACTACTACATTATCATACAATATTATCACTTAATATAATATGAAATATATTAGAAGTAATTCATCAAACTACCAATATTTTTGTTCTATACCTGTTACAAATGTCTGGCTTTTGGTAAGCTCACATAACTTATATTTTTTTCTTGCAGAATGTTTTCTTTAATCTTCAATCCCTTCACTAGATAGATGTATCATCTTTTGATTCTAATTTGTTCTCTCCCTTTGACTATTCCTCTTTTTCCTTTGACAACAATCTCTCCCTTTCTTCCTTATGATGGATATTTCATATGTAGCTCCCTTTTATCTTTGATATACTCTCCCTTTTTATATTCTCTCCATTCTGGATATATTATTTCCCTTCTGGATATTCTCTCCCTTTGAAAACAATGCCAAAGTCATTTCTACTTAATATATCTCTTGAATTTCTCTTTTATCATCAACTTGGCTCTGTATTTAGCCAAAATTTTCTCTGGTGTTCAGTGTAGATAAATACCTTTCTTTGTACAGATGTATCTTTGCAGTCTATTTCTTTGCTTGCATCAACATGAATGATCTTTTTTTGTGTATAGGCTGATGCAATCTCCTAGTCAACTTACTGATCGATAGACAAGTGTTGGACCCCTAGTCTCTGCCTTAGGTACTCAAATGTATCTTTCGATAATGACTTGGTAAATATGTAAGCTAACTGTTCCTTTGATTGAACATATTCCAGTACCACTTCTTTTTCTTGCACTTGTTCTCTTAAGAAGTGATACTTGATAACTATATGTTTAGTCTTTGCATGCATGACTAGAATCTTTGATATGTTAATTGCACTAGTATTATCACAATAGATAATCACTGGTTCAAGGATCTTCATATGCATACCTTCCAGTAATTGTTTGATCCATGCAATATTTGACCAGTTTGCAGCAGCAACTACATACTCTTCTTCTACAGTAGAATGAGAAATTCATCCTTGCTTCTTGCTGATCTATGTGACAAGTCTGTCACCCATGAAGAATAATCCTCCAGTTGTTCTCTTTCGGTCATCTAGATTTCCATCCAAATCTACATCGGTATAGACCTTAAGCTCAAATTTACCTCTTTTGTTATACCATAAGCCATAGTCTTCGGTGTTCTTCAGATATCTCAGAATTCTCTTGACAATAGTCATATGTGATTCTTTGGGGTTAGCAGAGAATCTTGCAATTATTCCAACTACATGTGCAATATTTGGTCTGGTATGAACAACATACATCAGTTTGGTAATCATTGATCTATACAAGTTTTGGTTTACCTTATTTGATTTGTCTTCTTTTGTCAGCTTACATCCTATGGCCATAGGCGTTTCAACTGGCTTGGAATCTTCCATTTTGAATATCTTCAACACTTCCTTGATGTATTTAGATTGTGTTATATATATGCCTATATTTTTTTGAATAATCTATAGACCAAGAAATAACTTGATCTATCCAAACATAGACATTTAAAACTCATTGCTCATTTCATTAGGAAAGTTTTGACATAACATTTCATTACCCCCAAAAATGATATCATCAACAAAAATTTCAGCAATCCGAATGTTTTCATTAGCATCTTCTTTTAAATAAAGATTGCTATTTTCACTAGTTCTTACAAATCCAATGCTAATGAGATAGGAGTGGAGTCTTAAATACCAGAATCTAGTTTCTTGTTTTAATCCATACAAGGCTTTATGTAGCCTACACACTATGTTTCTCTTGTCTAAATCAACAAACCCTTATGGTTGTTCAATGTACACCTCTTCTTCCAGTATTCCATTTAGGAATGCAGATTTGACATCCATCTGGTATACTTTGAATCTTTTGTATGTAGCATAAGCAAGAAGAATTCTAACTCCTTCTAGTCTTGCAACGGGTGCAAAGGTTTCTCCATATTTTATTCTTTCTTCTTGTGCATATCCCTTATAGAATAATCTTTCTTTATTTCTTGTGACTTCTCCATTCTCATTTAGTTTATTTCTGAATCTTCATTTGGTACCGATGACATTCTTGTCATCTGGTCTCGGTACTAGTGTCCATGTCTTATTTTTCTCAATTTGTACTATTTATTCATTCATAGAACTTATCTATTCTTCATTTTCTAGTGTAGAATTAATAGATTTAGGTTCAAAATCACAAAGTAAACATCTGGTGTTTAGTGACTTGCTTCTTATTTTTATTCTAGCTTTCTTGTCTCCTATGATCTGATTTTGTGGATGATTCTTTCTGACAGACTTGAAAAGTATTGGTTCAGCTTTGTGTTCATCATCTTGATCATCATCATGACCCTCATTTTGATCTCCATCACTCAAAACATCATCTTGATTATTTCCCTATTTTTGGTAATTGCATCTTGATGCTTGGGTTCAATATTTTGTTGCTCGGGAGCAATGCACTGGTGCTCGGGTAGAGTGTTAGGTTCTTCGGTATAAACAAACCTATTGTAGTCTTCTAGTTTTTTTCTACTTTTCTTATCATTCTTCTCTGCATATTCATCTATTTTGACATTTTCACTCTTAATGATCTTGTTAGAAGATTTATTAAGACACTTATAGGCCTTGCTTTTGGTTGAATACCCTAGGAAGATACCTTCTTCAATTTTGGAGTCAAGCTTTCCATTCCTATCATCCTTTAAGATATAACATTAACTACCAAAGATTATTAAGTAACTTACATTGGGTGTGTGACCATACCAAAGCTCATAGGGTGTCTTCTTTGTGTCTTTCTTCAATTGCACTTTGTTACATATGTAGACAGTAGTACTGACAACTTCCCTCTAGAATGTTTGAGCGATGATTTTATCAATCATCAGGGTTCTTGCAAAATAAACAATGGATCTGTTTCTCATTTTAGAAATCCCATTTTTCTATGGTGTTCTTGGTGTAGAAACCTGTCTTTTAATTTCATTCTCATTGCAAAAGTTAGTGAATTCATCTGAAATAAATTCCCCCCTCTATCTGATCTTAAGAATAATCATCTACAAAGAGAATGAAATATCTATCTCCATAGTATCTCTTTTTCCTCATGGGTCCACATAGATCTGTATGTACTAATTCTAGAATTTCATTAGATGTATGGGCTTTACTCTTGAAACTAGACTTTGTCATCTTACATTTTTGACAATTCTTAGACATGATATGGTCGGGCTTTGACATGCTCGATAAGCCTCTTACATTCCCTCTATTTCTTATCTTTATCATGTTGTAAAAATTCACATGACATAATGTCTTATTCCACAACCATATGTCTTCATTTCTAGCCATTAAACAAGTGATTTTTATATCATCAAGATAGAAAATGTTACCTTTTGTCTGTTCACCAGTTCTGATCAACCTTCCTAATTCATTGAAGATCTTTGCCTTCTTATTTTCAAATGCTACTCTGTGACCTGTATTGTTAAGCTGTGAAAAACTCAATAGATTTTAATTAAGTCCTTTTACCTAAAAATTATTTTCATATTTGATCAGGTTATTAAGAATTATGGTTCCTTTACCTTCAACTAGACAAGGTGTGTCTTTACCCATTCTTAGTGATCCACCATTATAGTACTCAAAAGTTTCAAAATTTTGTTTATCACCAGTCATGTGGTGAGTGCAACCACTATCTATAATCCATACATCATTCTTACTAACCTTAGATATGAGTGCAATTTCTACATACCTTTCTTCTTTGTCTGAATCATCTTTCATGGCTGCAAATACCATCTTAATGTCCTCATCAGATTTAGTGTCAGTGTCTCTAGCTTTATTCTTAGCAAGGTAACAAGATTTCTTCCCTTTGTCCTTATAGTCTTGGGTATCTCTTCTATCAAATTGTCAATTGCTTTTGTAATATCTATCATCACCTCTATCAAAATTCTTTTCAAATGATCCGTCATTACTTCTGTCATCTTTTCTTCTATTTGGACATCTTGCAACAAAGTGCCCAACCTCTTTACAATCAAAAGATACAAGTGGTAATTTACCTTTGTATCTGCCTTTGCCTCTCTGGAGTCTTCTTGCCATTAGAGCTTTAATCTCATCAAGTCCTTGGTCATCACTACCACTTTCACTTTCATTCCTCATAGTGTGTCTAGACTTGACTTACTTATTTTCAAAGAAGATTTGAATGTAGATTCCATAGATGGTAAGACACTATTATTAAATTTATTCATCTCAAATGAAATCAGTCTACCAATCAAACTATCTAGAGTAACATTATTGTTTGCAACTGCTCTCATTTCTTGTATAGAAGATACTCTAATAGCATATGTAGGAAAGAGGGTTCTTAGGATTTTACTTACCACTGTCTCTTCTTCTATTGAACCTCCAACTACTTAGATAGCATTGACTACCTCTTTGATTCTGTAGCTATACTGAGTGATATTTTCTCCTTCTTTCATCCTTAGGTCATCAAACCTCCCTCTTAGGATTTATTCCTTAGCTCATAGTACATTTGCATCTCTTCCATGTACTAGCTTAAATTTATCCCACTTTTACTTTGCAGAATTGAACAATGTCTAACACATATTCTGTATCTAAGAATTGAATAATGTCATTTCCAATATCTGATAAGTGGAGTCTTATTTTGCTTTTCCATGATGAAAAGTTGTCTTTGTTCAACTTGGGTGCATCTCATTTTCTCATCTTGTGATATTTTTCTTGAGATGTTAAACTCTCTTTCTAAGCACACAAGCTCTGATACATATTGTTAGAATAATTGAGGGGGGGGGGGGGGGGGGGGNGAATCAGTGGCCTAATAAATATTCCAATATTTAACCACTAAAATTTTATATCTCAAATATAAACCTCAAGTTATCTTTAGTCCAACAAGATGCATGCCTTCATATAATCTTAGCAAATAACTACTTAGAATTAATGCAAAACCTTATACTTTCTGTTTACCGATTAGCAATGTTTAGTTTACCGAAAAATAGTAAACTTAATTATAGTGTACCGATCAATCCAGAGTTATCTATGTGTAATGCAAAACACTAAAATAATGACTCATAAACACATTGACACATGAATTTTAACGTGGAAACCCTGTTAGGAGAAAAAAACTTGGGACCGGTAACCTAAAATTTCACTCTTTTGAAGTGAGCTCGGTGAAGAGCCAACCCTGTTAAAGGTTCCAAACACACTGTTAGGTGTGACCTTGTTAGAGGATTTAAATATAATAGTTTGTCACTTGATATTTGACACCTCAATGCTACCTTGTATGATCAAGCCTCTCTTTCTTGTCAAATGGTATCTGGCATGACTAATGCTATGTTCATGATCAAACTTTTTGATACTCCTTAGGATGTATCTCAATATAGAAAGGATTGTTAAGTCCTACTCCCTTAACATAATTTTTCCTCCAATGGTTAAACTAAAACAATATAGATGATCTGTTCACATATACAACTTTGAATTACAGATTTTTAGATCTATTGTAATCTCATATACCTTCTGATCAATATATCATATCAATAGCTTTTCTAGACTATTTTTGCTTAGTGATGCTGATGCTCTATTTCTCAGTGTCTGTAAAAATGTAGCTCTTGTTCTTCAGCTTGATTTTCAGGATTGTATGAAGTTGTTCTTCATTAGTTTCTCTCAAAAATCCTCTTTTTCTATTCACTCCCCTAATTCATAATGAATTAGTTTGTCTCTTTATAGACATGTATTTATCATTTCTAATTTTCTTGATCTTCTTGATCTTGGCATGATTCACAATTCTCACCAATCTTGATTTAAAGAAAACTTGAGTTTTAATCCTTTAGATAACTCCTTGACAATTGGATTAAAAAAAATTTAAAACTATAATCATTAACTTGTCATTGAAAACAATATTAACAACCAGTTAACTCCCCCTTTAGCTCTTTGACAGCTAAGTCTTTTGTCATTTTTGAACTTCAGTTCTTTCGGTGTCTCAACTGTTAGTTTCGGTCAGTACTTCAGTTATCCTCAGGTTTCTCCATTGGTGTTGTCTTGTTCTTCAGTTTAGAACCTGTTCTGTCCATCGGTAATGCTCATTCTATACGTCAGTAACACTTGATTCTACCATCGGTAATGCTCGTTAGTTTTCATTCTTGGGGCATCACTATGACTTTCTCATCAGTTTCCTTTGTCCATCGGGGTGCACTGCCCGTCAGTGTTTGTAGTCACTTAGTGAATACTGATCTTTTATGCATTAATGATAGAATAATCTTTATCTATCTGGTTCTCTGAAGTATTTGACACTTTGTATATAACCAACATGGTTATATCAAGCTGACATCAATGAAAATACAATCCATTAACTAATTTACTGACTTGCATTGACTTTCTACATTTTGGTGATCAACTTAACATATTCAAACATTCAATCAGTTATGGTTCATCAATAAGTGTTACCCGATGGACAGGACATGTGTTACTCGAAGGGTAGACAACACCAATGGAGAAGTCCGAGGAGAACTGAAGTGTTGACTGAAGCTAACAAGAGTCAAGTCACCAAAAGAACTAAAGTTCTGAAATGACAAAAGACTTAGCTGGCAAGAGAAAAAGAAGGAGTTAACTGGTTGTTAATGTTGCTTTCAATGACAAGTTAATAGCTAGAGTTTTAAATTTGTTTAATCCAATTTTCAAGGAGTTATCTACAAGATTAAAACTGAAGTCTATTTTAAATCAAGATTGGCAAGAATTGTGGATCATGCCAAGATCAAGAAGATCAAGAAACTGAGAAACGATAATATCACGTCTATAAAGAGACAATCTAATTTATTATGAATTAGGGAAGTGAATAGAGAAAGAGGATGGTGGAGAGAAACTGATGAAGAACAACTTCATACAATCTTGATCAATCAAGCTGAAGAACAAAAGCTACATTTCTGCAGACACCGAGCAACAGAGCAACAACATCACCGAGAAGAAATAGTGGAGCAAAGGTATTGATAAGATATATTGATCAGAAGGTATATGAGCTTACAATAGATATGAAAATATGAAAGTCAAAGTTGTATGTGTGAATAAATCATCTATATTGTTTCATTTTAACCATTGGAGAAAAAATTCTCTTAACAGAGCAGGACTTAACAATCCTTTCTATATTGAGATACATCCCAAGGAGTATCAAAAAGTTTGATCATGAAGATAACATAGTCATGCCAAATATGTTTTGACAAACAAAGTAAGGTTTGATCATACAAGGTAGCATTGAGATGCCAGATATCAAGTGACAAACTATTCTATTTAAATCCTCTAACAATATCACACCTAACAGTGTATTTGTAACCTTTAACAAGGTTGGCTCTTCACCAAGCTCACTTTAGAAGAGTGAAAATTTTGGGTTACCGGTCCCAAGTGGTTTTTCCCTTAACAAGGTTTCCACATTAAAAATCCATGTGTTAATGTGTTTATGAGTCATTACTTTAGTATTTTTCATTACACATAACTAACTCTGGATTGATCGGTATACTCTAAGTAATTTACTGTTTATCGGTAAATGAAATACTGCTAATGGGTAAACAGTAAGAATAAGGTTTTACAATGAACTCTGAGTAGTAGTTATTTGTTAAGATTATTTGAAGGCATACATCTTCTGGGACTAAAGACAACTTGAGGTTTATATTTGAGATTTAAAGTTTTTGTGGTTAATTATTGGAATATTTTTGAGGCCAGTGATTCACCCCCCCTCTCAGTTATTCTAACAATTGGTATCAAAGCTTGTGTGCTTAGAAAAGGAGTTTAATTGCTCAAGAAAAAGATCACAAGATGAGAAAACAAGATGAACCCAAGTTGAACAAAGACAACTTTGTATCATGGCAAAGAAGAATAAGATTCCACTTATCAGGTATTGGAAATGACATTGTTCAATTCTTAGATACAAAATATGTGTTTCCCACAACACCTCACACAGTTGAGCAAATGAGAGAAAAGCATGAGCATAATTGCATGATGATAGAACTTTCTTCCTCACTCTCGGATGTTGAGTTTGAAGATGTCAAAACCTGCACCTCTACAAAGAAAATGTGGGATAAATTAAAGCTAGTACATGGAGGAGATGCTAATGTACTAAGAGCTAAGGCAGAAATCCTAAAAGGGAGGTTTGATGACCTAACGATGAAAAAAGGATAAAATATCACTCAATATAGCTGTAGAATCAAAGAGGTAGTCATTTCTATTTTAGGAGTTGGAGGTGTACTTGAAGAAGAGACAGTGGTAAGTAAAATCCTAAGAACCCTATTGCCTACATATACTATTAGAGTATCTGCTATACAAGAAATGAGAGTAGTTGCAAACAATAATGTTACTATAGATAGTCTCATTGGTAGACTGATTTCATTTGAGATGAATAACTTTGGTAATAGTATCTTACCATCTATGGAATCAGCCTTTAAATCTTATTTGAAGATAAGTAAGTCAAGTCATGGACACACTATGAGGAATGATACTGAAAGTGATAGTGATGACCAAGGAATTGATGACATTGAAACTTTAATGGCAAGAAGACTGCAGAGAGGCAAAGGCAGACACAAAGGTAAATTATAACTTGTATGTTTTAATTGTAAAGAAGTTGGACACTTTGCTGCAAGATGTCCAAACAGAAGAAAATATGACAAAATATATGAGAATAAGTTTGATAGAGGTGATGATAGAGATTACTAAAGCAACCAAAAATCTAACAAAAGAGATACTCAAGACTATAAGGACAAAGGGAAGAAATCTTTTTACCTTGATGAGAATAAAGATGGAGACACTGACACCGAATCTGATGAGGACATTGAGATGGAATTTGTAGCCATGAATGATTATTCAGACAAGGAAGAAAGGTATGTAGAAACTGCACTCATATGTAAGGTTAGTAAGAATGATGTTTAGATTATAGATAGTGGCTGCACTCACCACATGACTGGTGATAAACAAAATTTTGAAACTTTTGAATACTATAATGGTGGATTAGTAAGAATGGGTAATGACACACCTTGTCCAGTTGAAGGTAAAGGAACCATAATGCTGAATAACCTGATCAAATGTGAAAATTCTTACTAGGTAAAAGGACTCAATTATAATCTATTGAGTGTTTCACAGCTTAACAATATAGGTCACCGAGTAGCATTTGAGAATAAGAAGTCAAATATATTCAATGAATCAGGAAGATTGATCGGAACTGGTGAATAGACAAAAGGTAACCTTTTCTATCTTGATGATATAAACACCACTTGTTTAATGGTTAGAAATGAAGAAATATGGTTATGGCATAAGAGACCATGTCATGGGAATTTTGACAACATGATAAAGATAAGCAATGAAAGAAATGTAAGAGCACTAATATATTTGAGGTCAATTTTTGACCTTTATTTCATCTAATTTTCTACTAATATTGGTTGAATGATCCACAAATGATTCCGTTGCTATTTTTCTAGTCGGACATTTGACACAATGAACTTATGGTTGAATGTTCTACACCACACTTAGTTGAAATTAATATATACAAATGACAAGTTTATTCGTCAAAATTTAGACTAATGTCTGTCGAAATGTTTGACCTATATGACCAGGATGCCAAACCCATGACACTAAATTTTGACATAGAATGGTCGATAGATAGATTAATTTGTGTCAAATATTAGATTGATGTTTGTCAAAATGTTTGACCTATCTGAACCAGGATGCGAAACCCACAACACTAAATTTTGACACAAAATGGTCGATAGATAGATTATTTTGTGTCGAATGTTAGACCAATGTCTGTCAAAATGTTTGACCTATTCGACCAGGATGCCAAACCAATGACACTAAATTTTGACACAAACTGGTTGATAGATAGACCATTTTATGTCGAATGTTAGATGAATGTCTGTTGAAAGTTCAACTAGCTGATTCAGGTACCATTAGGGGATATTATTTCACTATTATTTATGGAAAATTCTTTCTCAGTGGGTGCAATTGAAAGAAAGTGGTATAGCCATCTGAAGAAATTGGTTTACTATCCAAAATGGCCCTCCCTCATGCACCTTAAATATTGCTGGCCAGACAAATAACCTAAAGTCCAAATGGATAACTGATACATGGTATTTTTATTTATAAGGGAAATTAATGTAAGGTAAAAGCTTTGTAGGAAGAGCAGTATCAACTGTCAGAGCAAAATTTGTGTCTCCATAGTGAGAGTTAAATAGTTTTTGATTCACACTTAATAGTACAGAAATCTCAGCTCAAGATTCAAGATATTTTGGTGCAGATTTTGATGGTGAATGCCTTCATGTTTTTTATCCAAAATCTCTTGAATCTTGAGCTGAGATTTCTATATGGTTAAGTGTGGATCAACAACTGTTTAACTCTCACTGTGGAGATGTAAATTTTTCTTTGACATTTGATACTGCTCTTGCTTCAAAGCTTTTAACTTGCATTAATTTCCCTTATAAATAAAAATACCATGTATCAGTTATCCATGTGGACTTCTGGTTGTTTGCCTGGGCCAACAATATTTAAGGTGCATGAGAGAGGGCCATTTTGGGCAGTAAACTAGTTTCTTCAGATGACTATACCACCTGATATCAATTGCACTGAGAAATAATTTTCTACAAATAATAGTGAAATAATATCCCTCAATGGTAGCCAAATGAAATTGAAAACACTCTCAGAGATGTTCAATTCTATTGCTCGACTCAAAGGTCCAAAGACTACTGTCAAGAGTATGGACATATTTGAATGTTTTTTGATTGAGTGGCTATCCCAAGAAGGGTTTAGTACCTGCCTAGATGACCTAGTTTTTATATGTGATACAACTTGTAGAAGGAAGTTTATGGAGGAAATAGAGAACAATCTGATTATAATTAAGGTTTAAAAATTAGGTAGTTTTTAGTTTTCTGTTTGGGAAATTATCTATCTGCTCCCACATCTTACCATGTATGGCTTCAAGAATGGTCTAGAAAAATTATTGAAGCTGATAGTACATAAATGGGCATTAGTGAGGAGATCACACATGTAGAGGAAGAAGAAAGGGAGAATTGTACTAAATTTTCATTGTCATCATTTGATTAATAATTATAACATTCAATTAGTCTTGCCTGCTACTGCTTATTTATTTGATTAATCTAACAGTGTATTCACAGATGCCATATCCAAAAGTTTATTATAGGAATCATTTAAGCCATATTTACCCATTATTTTAAATTAATCAGAATGGTCCTCACACTTAAGACAATTGAAAGGATGTCAGAAGCAAAAACTCTAAATACATCAGCAATAGCTTATGCTTTTCAAGACTAACATGACCATGGTATCTGTAAACACCCTACCAAAAAGAATGTTAAATTAATTTATTTGTTCCACTACCCTTAATAGAACATCACTTGAAAAGAGGGGCCAGACCCTGATTCATGAATAGAACCTAGTATGGACCAGTTTAGATCTAGCCAGGATTTGTGCAGAAACTAGAAATGTAGTTGATAACAAAAGACAAATGAAGAAAATATTATAGAAAGATGGAAGGTTTGGTGGATAATATGCTGGCATGCATCTGCTTTATATCCAGATTTTTATTTCTTTACGCCCAACAAATAAGTGATGACAGACTCAATGATGGCGGACCTCTAGGTGACCAAATTTTTACAGCTAACTATACATGCATGAGGAACATGAGATATTGATTAGTAATTTCTCAAAAGACATTTTCATTGTTACGATTTTCTTAAGTTCAATTTATCATTTATTCAATATGTAACATGGCAATATGCTATCAGAGCTTAACAACAATCACACATGCCACAAGTTTTCCAGTGAAACTTGTGCATTTTAATATTTCTGCTTAGTGATATTAATATGTTATATAATCTCTTTTCTACATTTTAAGCACTAGATTCTTCATCTTCTTGCTTTCTCTGAGTTGAATTGGTAATTCACACTATACACTAGTTCAGAATCAGTGTGTTACAAATAGCAATTGAGCATAAACAACACAAAATTGACAATTACTGAGTAGCTAGAAAATTTAGATTTCTACTTCAACTAAGAGCTTATAACAAATGGACAAAATCTGTAGGAGAGCTATGTTTTCTACTCTAATTAGATGCTGGAATAGAAAATTGAAAACTTACTAAAAGCAATAAATTAGGCTTCGAGAACCAATGAGTTACCACACTTGGTAGTAACCCATGTATTCATTAGAAGTTGAAATAAACTATATAAGGGAAAACTCACAAGGAATCTGAATAAATTTGGAGTTATTTCATTTTGCTATTTCTCAGGGTCAAAACTACTAACCCATTATTTGAATATCTAAGTTTACATGTGAATTGGAAAGTTTAGGTAATGAACTAATTAGTAAATCTCAGATGGACCATAGCATAAACAGGTATCAAATGTTCAACACCTAATTTATTCTGTTATGAGGGGCCTCAAAACCTCCAAATACAAAAAAAGAGAGAAACTAAATAAATTTTCAGAAATCTTCATAAATTGGTACAAGTTTCACTTGGATGATCTGTTTTCTAAATCACCTACCCTTTTGACATGCATTTTCTTCTTGCTTGTTTATTATTTATATGTAAGATAAAATAATATCCTTGTAATGCCAATCCCAATATATATAAACTTCTATCATCTTTTGACAATATATTGAGGAAAATCCATGAGATTTTCATAGATTTGTATTTTTAGGTTTTCCCTAACATTAGAGTATCCATTTGCATTAAAGACTCGATAAATATTCCAAATGAAAGACTAGAATTTCCCCCACAAATAATAATAATAATTTTATAAAGGCTTAATTGAATTGCAAACAGAAAAAATCATTTATAAAACACAAGTTGATTGACTGAAATGATTTTTGCAGTGAAGACACTCATAAAAAACTTATAACATTATCCAGGTGATCCAGAAAAATAGTAGCAGATGAGTTAAAAAACAATATGTTCACTAAAAACAAATTGCAATAGCCATTGACAAGAAAATAACAAAGGATTATTTTATTGAATTTATGCATGTGTATAAGAATAAAAAAATATAAGGATCCCTGACTTAACAAACTTCTACATCAGTATGAAATGGAATAGACAAGATAATAAAGATCCTTAATTGGGAAAACATGAGCAGAAGCACGGTTTCATACCATGGTTTGAGTTCATAAATGCCCATGATATTTAAATAATATGTGCATAGACTTTACAGTGATGGTAAAAAAATGATTTTAATTCTATTTTCTCATTTTTAGAAATAAGTTTCAATTTTTGGTGGAAAAGGGAGTATGATTCAATGCTGATTGACAAAAAACCATCTCTTCTTGACTTTAAGTAGAAAATTCAGTGAATTAATTTAGTGAAAAATTTCCTCCATTGACAAAATATGGCTATTATTATAGAGAAAGATAAAATTAGAGTATCATGAAACTCAGGCTACCTAAAAATTCATGCAATATGAATTGTGTTATTTTGGAATAGTAAATTTGACTTCAAAAATTCTTTGGATAATTCACATACTTGAGCTGTAGTTATTGGCACACCGCCAGGGTGGTTAGCAAAAAATTGTTTGTCATCCCGAAGATCTATAGGTCCAAGAATAATACTGTAAGTGAAGCATAGAGTACATGAAATACCAGAATTATGATGCTTTCACTCTAAGCTCAACTTACAACCACCACATGCTATTAAACAGTTCACTAGAAAGGGAAAGACGAAGCACACATAAATAAAAAATTTTCATGAAAAATGTCCATTTGATGATCGAGGAGAAATATTTATTCATTGAAAATTGAGAAATCTTCTAAATACAAATTTGAATTAGAACTATTTCACTAAAATGTCTATGAAACCAAAACAACAGAAAAAATAGAGTGGTAAAGATGCAACATTATCACACTGAGAAACCCCATTTTCAAATCACTCTAGGAATTGCTAAGTGTGCTCCAAGTATGAGCAAGCTTCAATAAGTAAATCTAGATGTAGTGAAGTACACAGATTCTATGCCTAGGGAGATATTCCCCTGGGAGCTGCTGAGTGTGCTCCAACTATGAGCATGCTTCAACATGTCAATCTAGATATATTAAGGGTTTGGAGTACTTGTTTTCATTTCTAGTTAATGTTCTTTTACTTTGTTTCCAAATATCATAAATTTATAAAAATTGTATATTTCCAGACATTCTAGTTCAGGGGCATTATAGAACAAATTGCAGTTTAGGAAAAGATATTGGAAAATGCCAAAAAACTATAATGACACCCTGTCAGGGGCACAACTCCACTATTGATCAGAGTTTAATATGGTTTATTGTGTTAGAAATCTTGACTTGTGCTCTAGACCCACCAAAGCGATTGCTTTAGCATACATTTTACCTGGAAAAATTTAAACCCATAAAACCATTCTGAAGGGCTCCCAAACCATGAAATATGAACATATAATAATTCCTAAATTCAAAATTTTGTGACTCATGAGTTTCATGTCATGAAGCCCCTCAGCTAACTAGGGAGTACATGTCAAATTACATTTTAGATTCCAAGGTGCATCACTCAATCTTCTGTTATTTAATTGTTCATTACTTGCCAGAAATAATTCAAAAAGGAATTATCATCTAAATGTAATAATAAAAAATTTCAAGCTTTGTGTATCTTTCTGGAGATCACTTATCTCTTTCACATTACTCTTGGCTCAAATAGAGCCCCATTTACATCACACTATCATATATATTTATTGTGTTCATTTCTTTATTTTTTATTCATTGATTTTATAACACATCAAGTTTCTGCAATTAAGAGATTTGTCTACCAGATTTCCACTAAAATTTAGATCAATGCTATCAAAGCAATTTGTTATGTTTATGTATGTCCCCTTGAATGAGATTAAGCCACAGGGAACAAAGTTTCTAGACACAACTTTCAATATATCTTCCTTATCAGTTCAAACAATCTAAGATGGCAAAATCATTTCAAATTGTTTCTCAACCAAAGGCATATGATGACAACACACTTCTCCAATATTGTTTCAAAGATTACACCTACAAAATCCACCTCTTCATCAAGCAAACCCTTTTAGGATCTAGTACCCTTTGATGTAAGAGTGAACTTTGTAGTTCCTCTTTTTGAAGGCAAAGTTGATGCAAAGATAATATTTTCCCTCTTACAAGACATATCCCATGTCAAAAATGGCAGCAACTGAATTGTTTTCAAAATAAAAAAGAAGACAATGGAGAAAAATTAAGACTAGACCAAGAGGATGCCCCAATCAATACTTAGAAATTTTTTTACATGTCATTAAAGAAGAATTCTCTATGGAGAATTATAATGGCTACCATAATAATGTTGCAACAATTGATACCAGGGTAGAGACTTGATAGAGCAAAATTCAATACATATCATGCCGAGGAAATAAAAGTACATGACAGTCATCAATTTTTTTTTTTTGAAATATTAGCCCACATAGGTAGTGGAGTTGGCTTGGGCCTTGGGTTTTCTCGCTAGTGGTCCCGAGTTTGACTCCCTGCCTGGATATCACCTGATGAACTTGGCTTGTGGGCAGCTTGGTACATCCCCAGAGGGTTAGTATCGCCCTAGCTTGCCCCTTCCTAAACCCCAACTTGGCATCAAGACCAAGGTAAGGTGGGCTGGGCACTGGGCTGGGTCACAGGGAACCCTCTCGCACAACAAAAAATAAAATTGAAATATTGCAGCGACATGCAGTTTTACATCTAAGAAGATACTGAGTTTATTGACATTGTGAAATTGAGTGAATCTTAGCACTCTGTAGTCAAGATCAAAGATAGAAATAAATTAAATTAATGTTTCCAGGTGACCAAAGGTAAGTCCACAGGACTAGAGGTTACAATGATTAACCAAAACAAATGTAGAAAGAGAGAAATCTTGAATCAAAAGATTAAGTTAATAAGATAAAAGTAAGAAGTGTGCCAATAACAAATAGCAATAAAAAGTGAACAAAAGCCCCAAAGATAGCCCTAATCCAGGATATAGTTCAAAGTAAACACTGGAACAATTCTAAATGATGGTGGGCCATTGGATTTCTTCTTTTTTCAATTTCCCAACAAACAAAATAAAAGTATCCATGGTAATTTTAGGCACAGAAGGTCATAGACAACAAATCAATTATGAAGAATTAGACTCACATTAATGTTTAACACAAATATAGGTAAGTTGAATTGAAATTCTCTCATTCATGGGAATGTTAGGCACAAGGTTTTATTGGTTCCAAATGGTGCTTGATAATGATACAATTGAGATTATTTTCCATGATTGAATATGCTAAAACAAAGATGAGATTATTTCTTGGAGATGGCGTCTTTCGAACAAAATGTAGCATACATTGTGTGCGAAACTCAACCAACCCATAAGCCCTTATCATTAAGTTAAGCTTCTTCACATCAACATTCACTACACAATATGATTTATATGCATACAAAGAGTGAATTATAGAATAAATTCTCTTTTAGATCATCTTGAATTTTTTCCAAATGTCATGGTCAACCTGAATCTCTTCTAGTTACTATCTAGAATGACAAGTACTTGACAATACATCAGTAACTTCATTCTCAAAGAGAATTTTTTTAAAGAACCTTGTTTAATTAAAATGATATTGAAGGTTTACACAATAATTAGAATGTCAAAAACAAAACAAATTGACTCTGAATATTGGAGCCATGCATATAAAGAATATGTTTCTAAAGTTCAAACACGGGATAAAACTGACAGTTGGAAGATAGTCAATTTCTCAAGTTTTGACAACCTGAAATGGAGATCATATGCACTGGAATATCTTAAGTTGTAGTAGACTTGATATGAAGTAATTTGAATGAGTCATGTACATCTTCATTTCATCCTTAGACAGGAGGATGTTTAATTCTTCATTGTGGAGTAGGCTCTGATGGAGACAAAGTACTGATTCAGGGTGCATGGTGGTTAGACCAGTCAAGGTCTGAGAGTTCCATCCACATGAGGGATACTTTTTATGGTATAGAATGTCATAATATGCTTAATTTATGGTGTTGGATCCATTGGAAGGGTTTAAAAGTTATTGGAGGAGTCTAGTTGGTAAAGCCCTAGGTTAGAGTACCTAAAAAGGAGGGTTTGATGAATGGGAGCATAGATGAGCATTTTTAATCAAACAACGTTGAAAATCAATTGTTTTGAACCATGTTATAAGACTATTTTAGGGCCTTGAAGCCTAGGAGTGAGTGGGTGTATGATTTTCTTTGTAAATGGAGGGATATTTAGGCCAAGAATGAGGGTTGCAGGGTGATGGAAAGGTTGAAGGGCACTTATTACTTTGCTTAACCAGTAAAAAGGAGATCAATTTAATTTATTTAAATAAAATACCAAAAGGAATAGATTATACTTACCATTTGGGACTGAACCATATGGGACTGAAAGGATGATTGTAGTAAAACTGGTAAACATCTTGATCTGAACTTGATATAGACTAACCTGTCACATTTATACTTATTCTCACCATCCAATATTTCAGGAGCTGTGAATCGTGCAAGCATATCTTGAAGAGATTCAATATTGCCTTCTATCTCCACATTCAGATCCTTCATGCGATCATACTACTCAGATATGTATTGGTATTTCAAACACTTTATCTACAATACCAAAAGAAAAGTAATATTTCATAGTTGACATGTAATTTCCTTAAATTGCACAAATGGATTAATCTAGATTAGGCCAAGAGAGGTTGATGCATTCAAGAAGATAATACTTACACAAAATGAAGCCAAATTATGCCAGGCAAGTTGACTATTGGCCCTTCCAGTTTGTTATTTGATACTTTCCTGACAATGACACATTCAAACAACTTATGAGCAAAGACCTGGAATGAATGAAATTGATTAAATAATGAAGGTATGTTAGTTTGAGCTTCACTTGGTTTCAAGAATAATTTAATATTTTCTACTTAACAAGGCCAATCATGTGAAGGTGGAAGCTCATCTGGCCTCACCCCCTCCCCTTAACATCAATCTAAATTCCCCACTAACATCTAATTACACACTTCATTCATCCATTTATGAACTATAACATTCAATCAATACAATCACATAAAATTCATTAATATGATATAAAATTCATTAATACACAACACTAATCAATAATTCATTAACACATAACAATATTCATTAACATGAAATAAAATTCAATATTAATACGCAACATTCATAGACAATTACTTAAAACAACGTTCATTCATTATCCAACAAAGTTAATCAAACAAGTTTTATCAAAGAGCAATTTTAAGAAATCATTTCTTTTTTGGGTTTTTCTTAGCATTCTTAAGCTAGAAAAGTATTCCAGGAGCATCAATATCTTCCTCCTCTTGTGGCTGTGATCTCAAATTATGACGCTTCCTCATGTTTTAAGGAGCATGAGGCTGCTGCATAACAAGTAAATGGGTTAAATTTGCATACTTTTTTTTACTGTTACATGTATTTCATTAACTAGTAGAACATAACATGCATTTATCTTTACCTGACAATGCCACATCATGTACAATAACATTTTGATCTGCCACCACCTCATCAACACGCTCAACATGCTCTAAAATATTCAAAAAAAGGTTACACAGCCAATTGCAATTAAAGATGTTAAATTCTATTAATAATTACATAATTTATTTCCAATAGAGAATTAATACCTCCACCACTATGATGCACATCATGGCCTTCATCATGCCTAGGTTCTGTGATAGGATTTGAAGGCTGCAGTGAAATGTCATGCACATTGTTATCATGAAATAGTCAATTTATGTTCGAAATTAACTATTTAATTTGATTTACTTTTCATTTGACCAATTTACCTGTGTCTCATCTGGTGCAAAATATTCTTTGTTATGGCTTTTAGATTCTTGTTGTGGGTGTGTAGCCATGACTTTATAGCCTTCCTTCAAGGCTATTCTTTTGTCTTCATCCATGGGCTCTAAATTGAATTCCCTGCCTTGTATTTTTTGTTTAATATCATCAGTTTTGCATTTATGATTTGATTAAACAAAATTGTTTGCAACCTTATATATAAAAATTTGATATGAAATTCCAATTTTTCTACTTACAAGTCAAGAGTGAAGTTTCATATAGCCAACAAAGCCAAGTTTGTGTTGGCCAACCTTTTGTAATCTTGCTTCTGTAGCTTTTGATGTGTCTTGCAGTCTATGAAAAGTTTGAAACATGTTAGATTATATATTTTCAAAGATCACTAATTAGTGCATGATTACATTCTTGTCATACCTTCTTTTTTCTTCTTCTGATTGAATTCCTCTTTCCTTTAGCCTTTTCTCTTTTGCATCTTCCATTATTTCATTCCACTCCATT
Organism: Thuja plicata; assembly: GCA_018584345.1. Lineage (NCBI taxonomy): Eukaryota > Viridiplantae > Streptophyta > Pinopsida > Cupressales > Cupressaceae > Thuja > Thuja plicata. The sequence goes on along the minus strand of MU225498.1, from coordinate 389,464 downwards.
GGTGGAATCATAGGAGGATGCTTGTACTTTGTGTTATCCTTTAGAGACCTTCTATATGGGTCCCTCATAGTCTTTATATGTTTGGATGCTTTTTTAAGAATCAGGGCACTGTCAAAAGTTTTCTTTCCAAAGAGGTCCTCTAAAGATTTAATGAGCTGATTTTTTAAGTCAGCATCCTGTTCATTCCACCTTTTTTGAAAAAACAAAATTATTAGATATCATAACTTTAATATAGTACAATAAATGGAAGATAAGAAAAATATTGTACCAATATTATGAAGCTATGCACCTTTTACGTATGGTGGGCCCAAATAGCTTCAATTTCATTTCAAAAAGAGTATCATAAAAAAACATCATTTCCTACAAAAACATCATGGGATTATCATTCCAAAACAAGTTATGTATAAGTAAACTATAATTACACTGTAAATAATAACAATTATAAAGCACCTAGAAGCTTTGGTACTTTTAATGGATTCATATTTTTCTTGTTCAACAACAATGACCCCACAAACATACTAGTACTAGTAACACGGGTTGATCCAGGAAATGGTTGAGCTTCAGTAGTGCTGGTCTCTATTCTTGTACCAGGTGTACTAGGCCATGTATCTATTAGTGCACAAAATAGGTCCATGTGTATAAAATTCACACAAGAAAAATAATCAATGCATGATTAGCACATACAAAAATATAGAAAAACAAGGTTTTACTAGTTGTAGCTAGTACAGAGGAAGATGTCTGCAAGCTGCTTATTGCGGACAACGCAATCGACATTATCTGATTGTTGATCGAAGGAGGCATTTTCACTTCATCATGAGATGAAGAATACATTGTTAGCAAAGACATTTGAAATGGATAAAGATTAAATGGGGTACTAGAAGCATCCTTAACATAAGTTGAGTCAATAATGCATACAAAGGTTAAAGGAATGGTTAAAGTTTTAAGGATTATTTACATGAAGGATGTGCGTTACAACCCTCACCATATTGACCAGGTCTCACAGATCTCAAAAAATCCTGTAAGAAGAACACATTATATCTTAGATCATGATCATTAGGATAGTATAAAATATAAACATCTATTGAACTTTAATTATTACTTAAGATTAATTATTACTTACTTTGATACAATTGACTCTACGTATCAATTCATCTTTGAGGGCCTCTGTCTCTTAATTTTTGTTTGGTTCCATGACAAGGTTAATAATTTCTTTACTATATCTATTTAAAATTTGAGTAGTCATGAACACAGGGTCAACGCTACGTGTGATTCCATCTAAATTTTTTTCCTCAATTTTAGATCGCAATTGATCTGCTATCATCTATGCTTTTGCCTATCAATAAGTATCAAGTTGTGACATCAATATCCGTAAAATTATATCAAAATAACTCCAAATCCATAAAGAAAAGAACATAATAATATGACATTTGTTTCTATATAATTTGTAGAATTACACTAATTAAGGTTTACCTTTGATGAAGGTGGTGTGTGAGGAACATCATCACCTAATTCTTGCGGTGGATTCATGTTGCACTGTGACAAAGATTAGTAATTCTTAGTAATCAGCAGTGAAATGAAAGTAATAAACTTAGATTGTATAAAAAAGTAGATTGTATATTGGAGTCAATATTAATTTGAGACAATTGGTATAGAAGACAGTAGCTTGTAAGCTACAAATTACATAGAAGACAAAATTTACATGATGTAAAATATACTCCATGACATTAGAGTTCAACACATATTAATTTAACTATAAAAACATACAAGTCAAACAAATTTCTATGAATAAATCAATACCTCACACGTGACATTGATCATACCTTGACATACATTTCATTGATCATGTTATTGATCATCCTCTTCATCCATGTCATTATCATGACTATCATCATCAACATCATTACCATCATCATGACTATCATCATCATCATCATGACCAACACCACCACCATCTTCATCACCATCATCATCATCTTCATCACCATAATCATGACCATCATCATTATGACCATCATCATCATCACCATCACCATGATCATAATTTACTTCCTCACAAGCATCATCATCATCATCATCATCATCATCATCATCATCATTTACTTCATCTTCTGATTCTTCACTATCTTCTTCTTCCATCACATTATACTTTACTAGGCATCCTCTTGGATCATGTCTAACAAAAAATGACCAACCCAATTTATGTGGAATGCCAAAGTAAAGCACTGGCTCACATTGTATTGGAAGAACATAGGGTTCATCTTCAACTAGCTCAAATGACCTTGTATTAATCATTGTAAATCTACTATCATGTTCAATAACAATCCTATCAGGATCATTTTGATTCAGCCATAGCTTGTACCATTTGACAAAAAATATAACTAATTTGAATAAATTAAAGTCGCACTCAAGTATATCATCCAAAATGCCATAGTATTGATTTTTAGATTGTTGAGGATGTATGTCATTTCTAGATGAAATATTAGTGACCTTGAAGACTGCACTTATCCTAGAATCACAAGTTTTCTTTGTGTCATCTAAATTTTTTATGCGAAACTTACGGCCATGGTAGTACATAGCTTTGTGGTGTTTGGTATGCAATTATTCAAACATGTCAAGATTATTTGTATCGATTCATGAGTTCATATTAAAATTATGGGTCATGGTTAGTAAACTTATACATACCTTTCTACCTCTTAAACCATATGCCAGATCAAGTACCATTGGCGTAACATTGGGATCTCCATTACAATGAGCTTCTTTAACCAATGATACAACACCATCCCATGTTAACGAGTGACCATTTTCTTGAGATTTTTGAATCCATACCGTCATCCAATCAAGATTGTTTGCAATATACAAATGTAGTGCATCCCACTCATGACAACTGTAAAGAAAACAAATAGACTACTTAGAAAAAACTTATATTGAAGATTTATAAGAATTAATAAACTACAATAACATCGTATAGTTACCTCTCACTTTCCTTAATCTACCTTTCCCCATCAAGTACTCCCCTTCAAATTTGTTAATAGAGTTGGGATCCCAAATGCGATCTACATGGATATTTGCTGCAAACTTGGGAAGATATTCACTAATGTACACCATGGTCTGGT
>MU225498.1:322894-372377 GCA_018584345.1 Thuja plicata | reverse complement strand
TTTATTGATACCGCAAAGTGTTTGAAGTTGTAGATGGTCACAATTCATCATTTTATCATTGGTTTATTCTCAAATTAAGATGATGTTGTTTGTGAATAAAGAAAATCATTGTAGTACTAACATATTTATTACAAGATATGTGAGAGAAGCAAAAAATGCAGTGTGGTAAAATCAGGTATTGCATAGATAAGGGGACATGAGAGTTTATGGCTTGTAAATCTATTGAAAAAAATATATCGGTGACTATGGAGGATACTATGAGTATCAAATTATAGATTGAGATCATGACCAACCTCTCTGGGAATTACCATAGTACTCAAGGCTATCTTTGAGGAGGCACATGTGCATTTGGTCATGAAGCTCTATGCTAGCAGTGAGCAGAAGTAGGCATCTATTATCATGGTCCAGAGAGAAATTTGGTATTTTGATGAAACACATGACTATGATACACAAATTGAGCTCATAAAAACACTGAATAATGTCTCTATTGGGAAGATTTATGTCGAAATAGAAAGGGTCTGATTGGTCAGAAAGATTGCAAAAATAAAGGAAGAATAGGGTCTTATTGCTAAGGGGACTTCATCAGACATCAATATTGTGCATCTATCTTCTAGAAGATCGGCAACTCTTTCCATCTGTCTTGATAAGGACATATTGTAATATCTTATAAATACTGAAATTATGCATAGAAGGGAAGTCATCAGACGATGACTATGTTTGCACTAGGTGGATACACACAGACCCTTAACCTTCACTCTCTCCATTATGAAATATCTTTCTATCTTCGTTGAGTGCCAAAATCTATTATGCATTTAACATGACTATACTTCCAATTATTAGTGCATTTGTCTCTTGACTTTAGTCTATGTCTATCGAAGGGTCTCCTCCCTTTTCCCTATCATAATCCTCTCATATTTGATTGGTAGCTCGACTCTTTGTTGTTACCACTGTACAAATGTTTTGAGTATTAACGCTTTCGCACACGTAGACCAGTCATTGTGAGTAATTGCAGATGGGAGTTGTGTTTGATGGGTGATGTTACTTAGTCGATACTCATAGTCCATTCTCTTGATTCCCCCCATTACATCAACATATCCCATCAAATCTAGGGCTACAACAATTTGGGGAGGTGACAAAGAAGATCATAAGAAGGAGATAGAATTGAAGAATACACATGGAGAAAGGTATCAAATGGGATGGATAATGCCAGGGCAGAGACTATAAAAATAACCCTAATCAATCTGCACATAATAAAAAAATATATCTAAAATAGCAGAGAAAGAACTTGAAATACACAATGTAGAAAATAATTTCAAGCAAACAATGACTTACAATAACAATATCAGATGGACAGTCAATCCCTCCTCCCACCCATGAATGCTTTGGTAAACAATGAGTTTCAATTTTAACAACCCGACCATCTACTGTAAAATGACTTTGTTAAACCCTTCCTCCTGCCTGCGCTTGAAAAAAATGAAGTGAGTTCATTTGTTTTTTGTTTTTTTGTTTATATCCCAATTTTGTCAAAATTTCCACAATAAATTTAACTAGAGTCAAATTTTAGACCAAATCAAGATATAAACAAAAAAAAGAGAACATCACAAGCCAAAATGGTCTGTGGTTGAAAATAAAGGTTGAAAAATGACCTCAAATGTATTAGTGGAGGTTTACCGAGCATGTCAAAGCCCGAGCATATCATGTATAAGAACTATAAAAAAGGTAAGATGACAAAGTCTAGTTTCAAGAGTAAAACCCATACATCTGATGCAATTCTAGAATTATTCCATACTAATCTCAGTGGACCCATGAGGATAAAGAGTTACTATGGAGATAGATATTTCATTCTCTTTGTAGATGATTATTCTAGGATGATGAAAATTATGTTCTTAAAAGAAAAATCAGAAGCATTCAAGATGTTTAAATGGTATAAGGCTATAGTATAAAAACAAAGTAGTAAGGAATTAAAATGCTTAAGATCAGATAAAGGAGGGGAATTTGTTTCAGATGAATTCACTAACTTTTTCAATGGGAATAGAATTAAAAGACAGGTTTCTGCACCAAGAACACCACATCAAAATGGGATTGCTGAAAGGAGAAACAGATCCATTGTTGATTGTGCAAGAACACTGATGATTGAGAAAAGCATCACTCAAAAATTTTGGAGGGAGGCTGTCAGTATTGCTGTCTACACATTGAACAAAGTACAATTGAAGAAAGACACCAAGAAGACACTCTATGAGCTTTGGTATGGTCACACACCCAATGTAAGTTACTTCAGAATTTTTGGTAGTTAATGTTATATCTTAAAAGATGATAAGAATGGAAAGATTGACTCCAAAAGTGAAGAAGGTATCTTCCTAGGGTATTCCACCAAAAGCAAGGCTTATAAGTGTCTTAATAAGTCCTCTAAAAATATCATTGAAAGTGAAAATGTCAAAATAGATGAATATGTAGAGAAGAATGATAAGGAAAGCATAAAAGAACCAGAAGACTACAACAGGTTTGTTTATACTGAAGAACCTGACAATCTACCTAAGCAATAGTGTATCGCTCCTGAGTAACAAAACATTGCACCTGAGCATAAGGCTGCAATTACCAAAAATTAGGAATATACTCAAGATGATGTTTCGAGTGATGGAGACCAGAATGAAGGTCAAGATGATGATCAAAATGATGAACAAAGAGATGAATGGATACTTTACAAGTATGTTAGAATAAATCATCCACAAAATCAAATCATAGGGGACAAGAAGGATGCAATGAGAACACAAAGCAAGTCACTAAACACCAGATGTTTAATTTGTGATTTTGAGCCTAAATCTGTTAATTCTACACTTGAAAGTGAAGAATGGATAAGTGTTATGAATGAAGAAATTGAATAGATTGAGAAGAACTAGACATGGACACTATTACCAAGACGAGATGACAAGAATGTCATCAGTACCAAATGGATATTCAGAAACAAGATGAATGCGAATGGGGATGTCACAAGAAATAAAGCAAGATTAGTCTGCAAGGGATATGCACAAGAAGAAGGAATTGATTATGGAGAAAACCTTGCACCCATTGCTAGACTAGGAGTTAGAATTCTTCTTGCTTATCCAACATTCAAAGGATTCAAGGTATACCAGATGGATGTCAAATTTGCATTCCTAAATGGAATACTAGAAGAAGAGGTATACATTGAACAACCAGAAGGGTTTGTTGATCCAGAAAAGAGAAACATGGTATGTAGACTACATAAATACATGTATGGATTGAAACAAGCACCTAGAGCCTGGTATGAAAGACTTCACTCCTATCTCATAAGCATTGAATTTGTAAGAACCAGTGAAAATAACAATCTGTATTTAAAAGAAGATACTGATGAAAACATTCTGATTGGTGAAATATTTGTTGATGATATCATTTTTTGGGGTAATGATATGTTATGTCAAACTTTTGCTAATGAAATGAGCAATGAGTTTGAAATGTATATGTTTGGGGAGATCAAATTATTTCTTGGTCTACAGATTCTTCAACAAAATATAGGCATATATATAACACAATCCAAATACATCAAGGAAGTGTTAAATATATTCAAGATGGAAGATTCCAAGCCAGTTGGAACACCTATGGCCACTGGATGTAAGTTGAGAAAAGAAGACAAAAAAAATGAGGTAAATCAAACATTGTATAGATCAATGATTGGTAAACTAATGTATGTTGTTCATACCATAACATATATAACAAATGTAGTTGGAATAGTTGCAAGATTCTATGCTAACCCCAAAGAATCACATATGACTGCTGTCAAGAGAATTTTGATATATCTAAAGAACACTAAAGACTATGGCTTATGGTATAACAAAAGAGGTAAATTTCATCTTAAAGTCTATACAGATGTTGATTGGTCTGGAAGCCTAGATGACCAAAAGAGCACAACTGGAGGAGCATTATTCATGGGTGACAAACTTGTCACATGGATCAACAAGAAGCAAGGATGCATCTCACAGTCTACTATAGAAGCAGAGTATGTGGCTACTGTTGCAAACTTCTCAAACATTGCATGGATCAAAAAATTACTGGAAGGTATGAATATGAAGATTCTTGAACCAGTGATTATCTATTGTGATAATACCAGTACAATTAACATATCAAAGAATACAGTCATTCATGCTATGACTAAGCATATTGCAATCAAGTATCACTACTTAAGAGAACAAGTGCAAGAAAAAGAAGTGGTACTGGAATATGTTCAATCAAAGGAAAATTTAGTTGACATATTTACCAAGCCATTACCAAAAGATACATTTGAGTACCTGAGATAGAGACTAGGGGTCCAACCCTTGTTTATCGGTCAGTAAGCTGACTAGGAGATTACATCAGCCTATACACTAAAAGAAGATCATTTTTTTTGGTACAAATCAAAGAAATAGACTACAAAGATACATCTCTACACAAAAAGGTATTTATCTACACCGAAAACCAAAGATAATTTTGGCTAATACAGAGCTAAGTTGTTGATGAAAGGGAAATTCAAGGAATATATTAAAAAAAAAGAGACTTTGGCATTGTTGTTAAAGGGAGAGAATATCTAAATGGGAAATAATATATCCAGATGGGAGAGAATATCAAAAGGGAGAGAATATCAAGATGAGAGAGAGTTACATATGAAATATCCATCATAAGGAATAAAGGGAGAGATTGCTGTCAAAAGAAAAAGAGATTACCAAGAAGAGGAACAGTCAAAGGGAGAGCACAAGATCATAATAAAAAGTTGATACATCTATCCAGTGAAGGGATTAAAGATAAAAAATTACACTTTGCAAAAAACAAATCTAAGCTATATGAGCTTACCAAGAGCCATACATTTGTAACAGTTATAGAACAATAAGATTGGTAGTTTGATGAATTACAACTAATATATTTCATATTGTATTAGTAATAATATTGTATGATAATGTAGTGGATTGTAGTGTGTTTCCATCATTTCCAAAGGGAGAGATTGATGAACCATAACTGATTAAATGTTTGAAGATGTTAAGTTGATCACTGAAATGTAGAAAGTCAATGCAAGTCATTAAATTAGTTAATGGATTGTATTGTCATTAATGTCAACTTAATATAATCATATTGGTTATACACTAAGAGTCAAAAAATTCATAGAATTAGAGAGATAAAGGTTATGCTATCAGTAATGCATAAAAGATCAGTATTCACAAAGTGACTACAAACACCAACAGGCAGTGCCCCCTGACATATAAAGGAACCCGAGAAGAAAGTCACAGTGATGCCTGAGCAAGAAAATTGACAAGCATTACATATGAGAAGAATCACAAGTGTTACTCGACGAAAAGAACAAGTGTTACCTGACAGACAGAACAAGTGTTACTCGATGGATAGACAACACCAATGGAGAAGCCTGAGGAGAATCGAAGTGTTGACTGAAGCTAACAAGAGTGAAGACACTGAAAGAACTGAAGTTTAGAAACAAAAAAAGACTTAGTTGGCAAGAGAAAAAGGAGTTAACTAGTTGTTAATATTGTTTTCAATGACAAGTTAATAGATAGAGTTTTAAAGATTTTTTTAATTCAGTTGTCAAGGAGTTATCCATAGGATTAAAAATGAAGTCTTCTTTAAATCAAGATTGGTGATAATTGTGGGTCATGCCAAGATCAAGAAGATCAAGAAACTGAGAAATTATAATATCACGTCTATAAAGAGACAATCTAATTCATTATGAATTAGGGGAGTGAATAGAGAAAGAGGATTCTGGAGAGAAACTGATGAAGAACAACTTCATACAATCCTGATCAATTAAGCTGAAGAACAAGAGCTGCATTTCTGCAAACACCAAGCAACAGAGAAACAACATCACTAAGTAGAAATAGTGGAGCAAAGATATATTGATCAGAAGGTTTATGAGCTTACAATAGATCTGAAAATATGCAATTCAAAGTTCTATGTGTGAACAGATCATCTATATTATTTCAAATTAACCATTGGAGAAAAAATTCTCTTAACATAGAAGGAATTAACAATCCTCTCTATATTGAGATACATCCCAAGGAGTATCAAAAAGTTTGATCATGAAGATAGCATAGTCATGCTAGATACCATTTGAAAAACAAAGCAAGGTTTGATCATACAAGGTAGCATTGAGATGCCAGATATCAAGTGACAAACTATTCTATTTAAATCCTCTAACAAGGTCACACCTAAAAGTGTGTTTGTAACCTTTAACAGTGTTGTCTCTTCACCGAGCTCACTTCAGAAGAGTGAAAATTTTGGCTTATCGGTCCCATGTGGTCTTTCCCTTAACAGGGTTTCCATGTTAAAAATCCATGTGTCAATGTGTTTATGAGTCATTACTTTAGTTTTTTGCATTACACATAACTAACTCTGGATTGATCGGTATACTCTAAGTAATTTATTGTTTATCGGTAAATGAAAGACTTCTAATCGGTAAATAGTAAGAATAAGGTTTTACAATGAACTCTGAGCAGTAGCTATTTGTTGAGATTATTTGAAGGCATACATCTTGTGGGATTAAAGATAACTTGAGGTTTATATTTGAGATATAAAGATTTTGTGGTTAATTATTGGAATATTTTTGAGGCCACTGATTCACCCCCCCTCTCATTTATTCTAACACATTCAGGTGACCTTCTCTTTTTATTGATTTGGCCAGGATGTCATGCTAGGATATCGTGCACATAGTATTCAAGAATTTTGTGGATCATGTCATGAAAGATAACAGTCATGGTTCTCTGATAAGTCACCCCTACATTCTTTAAGCCAAATGACATCATATTGTAGTAGGATGTACCCCAAGGGGTCATAAATGTTGTCTTATATTAATATTCTTCTACTATGCAGATTTGATTCTATCTAGAGAAACCATTCATGAGAGACAACATCTAATGTCCAACAGTGAGGTCTACTATCATGTCGATATTCAACAGAGGGAAATCATCCTTTGGGCATGCATTATTAAGATCCTGAAAGTATGTGTATATCCTAATTGATTTTTCTGGCTAGGATACAACTACCATGTTGGAGATCCACTCAAAATAGTTGATGTCTTGGATGATCTTCACTTGAAGAAGATTTTCTAATTTTTCCTTTACTAATAATGCTAACTTGGGATGCATCTTTCAGAGCTTCTCCTTCACTGGTTTGATATTCAGATCCATTGCTAGATGATGAACCACTAAGCTAGGGTCTAGTCCTGGCATGTGAGAATAAGACCATGCAAATTTGTCTATATACTATCACCATAATATGTGGGTAGGATATACTATTTCCAGAAGGTGATAGTATATCCTTCCCATCTTCTGTAACCCCCTCCACATCTATATTTACACCATAGAGTCTTACCTTCTCAACAGGGAGTTGAGACTAGGATCACTCCCTCATGTCAAAATTATCCATGCTATTCATCTAAGGCGGGGATATGGTGGAAGGATATCCCTAGCTATAAATTATCCTTGACATAATTTATTGTTTCAAAGTGTGTTCGTAGCATAGTGTATTGCTCAAAAGTATACTTGGCTCTGGCACACTTTACCAGGTTGAGGGCGTTGGTGCTGGATGAGAATGTATATGGCCCAACTATTATAGGAAATCATATCCCCACTATATGATGTTCACCACACCTGGTATTAACCTCAATAATCTGCCTACATAGCTCTACAAGGATGATTTTATCATCTGGATATCTAGGTAACTTATAAGGATAATTTTCAAAAGCCCCAATCCTAAAGTTAGTAAATTTTAAGAATTGGGTGAAATGGCTACCATAGGTAGTTATCATAGATTATGCCTCCAGGGACATTCTCTATTTGGGGTATCCCTAGAGATCCCTGCATAGTCTCATGGTGAATGCATCATTTACCCTCCAAAAAATCTCATGACTATTATGCATTTGCAAACATGTATCACAATCATATACTTGTATATCATCCTCATAATCTTCGAAGCTTGGTAGGTTGGGTCAGTTGTGTACATAGGCCAAGGTATAAATGATATAGGAAGAAATATGGAATGAGGACACGTGTTTAGCTATAATGAGCATTTTGGTCAACATGTCACTTAGAAGTTAAGCCCAATCAATATATCTACTCTCGGCACAGATGGTTTGTATGATGAAATACCACCACTCCTCAAAATTTAGGGCATCCTCATTCCTCTGTAGGTGATGAAGCAGTATTAGGCTATCCACAATCTCTCTTTTTAGTTTGGTCTTTTATAGTGTCTTTGGTAGTTTTGAGGTAGGGACCCTCTTAGCTAGAAACCAATCGGATGACATCTTGCTTCTTCATTGTGATTTTCACTCATTGAATTATGAGGAAAACATTGCAAAATTCCAGTCAGTATATTCTGTTCTGGTTGGAAGGTTGAAATAATTATGCATTGACTATCTATCTAAGGTTATCACCACTTCATTATTTGTATTCCTTATCTACCGAATGATAGGGTTGAATCAGGCTATGCACTCCATTATAAGTTTTGGGGCTTGGATGGCAACAGGAAATCCTACCACTTGGATTAACCCACTCTCAACCAACTTTTGTGTTATGGGATGCATGGGTGGGATATGTACTCTTTTGTAAAAATTTTCCAAGTCATAAAAATTCAACCTGGTATCATCAATATCTTTCCAAATGCTACTGACACCGTTCAAATGATCATAGCTATAATATTTTAGGGCCATCTTCAATGTATGTGATGTTTCGTTGTTTGAGCTAGTAATGGTCTCGCCTAGCTGATTTCTTCACTGGCTCTTTCCTTTTAGAATCACTCTGAGATTTAGCTTTAAGTTATCCTCCCATTTTAATTAGCTATGTCACTTACCCCTATGCCTTTATTTCCTGAATTTAATATTCATAAAATTTATTGCAGATTTGGGCACTCCATACGTGGCAGTAGTTAGATGAGTATAACGTCTACTCATGATAGGCAGTTGGGGTCTTGGAATATCCTTAGTTGAAATATCATATTAAGGCCATATAATTTAATTCTCAACCTTGTTAACTTTTTATGTTTTTGATTATTTACCTCTAGGGGGCTTCGATACATTCTGTTGGTGCCCAAAAATGCTAAATTGGATTTCCTATAGACTTGCCAATCTAATGCTTGGAAACCCAAGTGATTTGGCCAACTAACAAGTCACAACCAAAGCAAGGTTAGAACTTTTGCAATCCTGGCTCTGCAAAACCAAGGTTGGTAGGCCTATACCTTGACTTATCCTTCAAGTTACAAGGCTTTTTATAGCAGATAAGAAACACTCCAACCTTCTCTCTCAATTATGTCAAGGAACTTGAAAGAAATCTATCTGAAAGCAATATATCATGAACTATAAACTGAAATACTTTAAGTAATTGAAATAATGTTTAGTAAATGTGTGTGTAATTTGAAATGAATAGATACATAAGATATCTTAAAACTATAAACAATGAATTGAATAACTATAATCCAAATAATTATTAGACCAGTGCCTTATTCTACCATGGGCAATAGAGTTAAGATCATTCAAATCTTATGTTCAACCTCAAAGACAATTTTACAAGAAAACTTATCACTTCAAAGGTGTTATGGAATGTACATGCAACCTAAAACAAATTCAGAGATATTTGAAAAGGGTAATACTTCTTAGATGACAAACCAATTGACTAAGGCCTCAATCAACAAAATTTAACCTTGAAAAATGAGAAAACCAATTGAAAGTATAGACTATGAATCAAATAAGGAAGCATGCACATCAAACTATCACTTTGAAGAAGTTCTATTGGTTTATCCCGAGGGACTAATTGTAAAATGATAATGAAATTATTACTCATGTGAAAGAAAAAAGATTTATCTTTATTAATTTTGAAAAAATAGTACATCCAGGTCCATGTTATACTTGTTGATTAAAAAGTATCCAAATATGTGAAATTGTATTATATTGTATTCCCTTCTCTTTACATTTTACATTATGTATATATATGTGTTTGAGTGGATTTCACACCTCTTTAGGGAGAAAAGACACAACTCTTTTTACAAATTATTTTGAAAAAATAATAAACTAACTAAAAAATAACTACCTAACTTTCAGATTTGGCTTTGGTCAAAAATCCAAAACACCTCAAGAAAATCTAATATTTCTACTGGAGATAGGAAATTTGATTTCTCAAACTGGGTCATTTTTAGATTTTAAAATTTGACCATCTTTATCCTCTGTCAAAATCATCTTTGTAGCAGGTCTAAATTCCAACATTTTCTAAAGGCTTCAATTATTTAGTTCTATTTATTTGTGTCATAAAGCTTCCTTCCTTTGATATTTTTTAGTATGGAGAAACATGCTTCTTGATAATGGATTGGGACTTCTAAATTATCTAAATTTAGGGTACCACCAGTGGCTCTTTCTAGGGACGTATGCTCCCTATGAGCATAGCGAGATTATAGCCATCTCTGGAGAAGCAGACCAAGTATCCACACTTAATCTGATGCAAAGTGATTTGGTTCTCATCTTTAAGATTTATCTTTATACCAATAGGCTCATGAAGAACTTTCATAGGAACTTTCAATTGGGTGGCCCCAAGCCCCCCCCAAAAATGAACTCTGCTTCTTTCCTCTATCGAATACATAATTTTGATCATGTAATACTTTGGATCTCCCGAATATGATGCCACCACTCTCATGGACAACATTCATTTCTTTATTAACATGCTTTGACTTTTGTTTGCCTTTAGAAAAGTCAGTAGGTGCACTGTAGTCCTTGCTAAATAGAAGATCCCCATGCATTTGATCAACCCTACAAGTAACTATATTAATCTCTTCTACTTGGATGCCTTTACATACACAATCTTCCCTATACTCAAGATGTTGTTTCTTTTCACAAAAAGGATTTGGAGATAACTCACATTTAGGAACTTCCTTCTTATCAATAATTTGATCAGATAGGATACTCAGATAGTTTTCAAAACTAATATTCAACACATTCTCCTCATTATGTCTGTTTGATTCCATCTCATTTTCACATGTTTGATACAACTTATGCTCATAGGATGAAATAATGCATATCTCACTTTCTGAATACACTTCCCCATACATATTTTGAGTTTCATCATCTTCAAAATGATCACTAGGCTCACTGTCTTTATCATGATGTTGATGGACTCGGTTGCATAGAAAATATTCTTTAAATAATGGATTCAAGGATATAGAGAACTCGGGCATATCTCCATGAGATCTTTTATCTGAAACCTCTTCATTTTCATATGTTGTATTTTGTTCTATTTCATCTCCATTATTTGAGTCTTGAAATTTATCATCTTGTTCATCTAGTACCCCCTGAGTATGTACTGATCCATCAAATTGCTTATCATGGTGCATTGAGAAAAAAATTTGACCACTCTTCTCAACATGTTTTTCATACTCCATGTCTAGTAAATATGAGAGTTCTTCTGTACTGAGAAGATCTTCTTTCTCATCATCACATTCATTGATACCTGTTTCCATACACATCTCATCATGTACATATTCTTCTTCAACTTGATCCAAATTTTCTTTGTCTATGTCATCATTCTTTTCTTCCCTCAATACCTCACATATTTTCTCAAGAAAAACCAGTAGTTCAGAATCATGGTATATTCCTAAATTACAAAGTTTATCCATTAATTCCCTTCCCAAAGGCCTCATATCTGAAAGTATTTCCTGATAGATCTTTATCATTCTCATGAACAAATATATTGCAGGTTCACCTTTATATCTTTCCAAACTGAAGAATGTATCCAAAGGGGACATGTAAGATTCTTCCTCCAAAATATAATTTGGCTCTTCTTCTTGTTCATAGCACATGTTTTTTTCATAACACATGTTTTCTTCTTCACTACTGGCATTATGAAACATATCAAGAAACCACTGCTCAAACTGTCTCCATGATGAGATACATTATGTGGGTAGTGATTCATATACTTGTCTAGCACTATCTTTTAACGTCCTGACAAAGAGCCTCATCACCTGATCCTCTGTAGAAACCTCATAATCTTCTATGAATGTATAAAATGCATCCAAGTGTTGTAGTGTTGATTCATCCCATTCTCCATGGAACTTTGGTAGAAGTTGTGAAATTTTAGGGGATAAATTATTTGGGATGCATTGAAATCTCCTAAGATCCAATGGCCTGATACCATCTAGAATAAAATGCTTTCTTTGAAATGATAGATACATTTGAAAAAAAAATCCACCATCTCCTTCCGAGTCTTCTCCCTCAGTAGTGTCACTGACTGAAATGCTTTGTTTAATAGAGTCACCACCTTCTTATCAGAAGGAAAATACTTACTGTCTTCTGAGTTATTTTCTCCCAGTAGAGTCTTAAATATATCACCAGAGCTTCTAGGTAAAACATAAAAATGTTCTTTTGAACAACTCCCCAGTAGAGTCACCAATTTGTTGGTGCCCAAAAATGCTAAATTGGATTTCCTATGGACTTTCCAATCTAATGCTTGGAAACCCAAGTGATTTGGCCAACTAACAAGTCACAACCATAGCAAGGTTGGAACTTCTGCAATCCTGGTTGTGCAAAACCAAGGCTAGTAGGCCTATACCTTGACTTATCCTTCAAGTTACAAGGCTTTTTATAGCAGATAAGAAACACTCCAACCTTCTCTCTCAAGTATGTCAAGGAACTTGAAAGAAATCTATCTAAAAGCAATATATCATGAACTATAAACTAAAATACTTTAAGTAATTGAAAGAGTGTTTAGTAAATGTGTATGTAATTTGAAATGAATAGATAGATAAGATATCTTAAAACTATAAACAATGAACTAAATACCTATAATCCAAATAATGATTAGACCAGTGCCTTATTCTACTATGGACAATAGAGTCAAGATAATTCCAATCTTATGTTCAACCTCAGAGGCAGTTTTATAAGAAAAGTTATCACTTCAAAGGTGTTATGGAATGTACATGCAACCTAAAACAAATTTAGAGATATTTCAAAAGGGTAATACTTCTCAGATGAAAAACCAATTAAGTAAGGCCTCAATCAACAAAATTTAACCATGCAAAATGAGAAAACCAATTGAAAATATAGAATATGAATCAAATAAGGAAGCATGCACATCAAACTATCACTTTGAAGAAGTTCTATTGGTTTATCTGAGGGACTAATTGTTACTCATCTGAAAGAAAAAAGACTTATCTTTATTAATTTTGAAAAAATAGTACATCCAGGTCCATGTTATACTTGTTGATTAAAAACTATCCAAATATGTGAAATTATATTATATTATATTCCCTTCTCTTTATATTTTACATTATGTATATAAATGTGTTTGAGTGGATTTCACACCTCTTTAGGGTGAAAAGACACAACTCTTATTACAAATTATTTTGAAAAAATAATAAACTAACTAAAAAATAAGTACCTAACTTTCAGATTTGGATTTGGTCAAAAATCCAAAACACCTCGTGAAAAGCTAATATTTCTGTTGGAGATAGGAAATTTGATTTCCCGAACTAGGTCATTTTTATATTTTTAAAATTCAACCATATTTATCCTCTGTAGAAATCATCTTTGTAGCAGGTCTAAATTCCAGCATTTTCTAAAGTCTTCGATTATTTAGTTCTATTTATTTGTGTCATAAAGCTTCCTTCCTTTGATATTTTTTAGTATGGAGAAACATGCTTCTTGATAATGGATTGGGACTTCTAAATTATCAAAATTTGGGGTACCACCACCTTCTACCCTTTCCCTACTTGGACTTGTCCCTTTTAAGAGACCTCTCAAATAGCTTTTCAGATTTTTGGAAACTATTTGATACTGCTACTTGCATGAAATTACCTCCATATCTATGGATTGTGGGATTTTTATTTTCTTATCCTTATGATCTCCTTGATCCATTGGTTTTTTAGGTTATGCACCCAATATGTCCTTTTCCCGATTGTGGGGGTCATTTTTTTTGTTACTTTCCCCTTCCTTCTAAACCTAGGCATATTATTTCCCCAACTTGCAGTTATCTATAGGCTGTCTTTGAAATTTTTGATTTCATCCACTACCACTGCTTTTATTGAAGTACAATGCCCCCCCCACAATCTACCTATCTGAACTAGTTCCTTTTATGCAGCCTCACAATGGATTTTCAGATTTTTGGGAACAATCTGACACTGGTGCTCGCTCGATATTTTCCCATGTCCTTTGATTCTAGGATTTGGTTATTCTAGCTTTCACTTTCCATATTTCATTGGCTTTTCAGGATAAGAACCAATGATGTCCTTAGTCTGATTTAGGTTATCATTTGCTTTGGTACTGTTGATGGGACTTTGTGACCGGTCTAATCAACAGAGATAAGTTGTCACCGGGTATCGGGGTACCGACCAAATTTGCCTCTAAAGGTTCTCCAGAGAATAAATCCTCTAGGCCTTCAAGCACCTGAGTGTTAGGTCTCGAAGGTGCAGGGAGCTAAGTTGGGCAAGTGACTATTTTGTTCAGGGGGATAGCTGGTTTTACTCATCTTATTTGGGGATTTCAAAAAATGGGATGGGGTTTCCTGCAAGCACGTTAAGTTTACCAAATAAACAACAAAAGATAAGCCAAAGTTAGAGTTTATTAATTCTACTTATAGTTATGCAACATATTTCCAAGATCAACAATGCTCCAATAAACTATACTAAATACTAAATACATACAGAACCAAAAATTCATACATATTCAATAGCAAGGGGGAAATGAGATCATTAATCTAAACAAAATATCAGAGCAAAGGATATTAGAAACATACAACACAAAATATATTTCTAACTCAGAGATCAGAACATCAACAACATCATTGCCAGAAACTATTCTTCCTTCTTCATTAATAGACTATTCTAGCGTCACTAGTGTGTACATCCATGGCTCCAAGGGAGCATCTAACTACTAAGAACTATTGAGCATTGAGCTCCTGCAACTACTGGAAGTGAAATGCTAATAGTATTGGACTACAGAATCATCAATTTTGTGAACCCTTGTTATGAGGTTGGACTTCTTATTTATACACATGGTTTTCCCTAAAACTAACCTAATCAAACTATACACTCAACATATAAAATACATTATCCGGTGGCCGGTACCACTTGCACCACTTACAATCACCTTGAAAAGAACAAAGGTTTGACAAGAGAGAGGAAGAAGACAAGAAAGCTAGAAGAATCGACATAGAAGAGAGTGTCGGGATATTAATAGAAGAAATTTGATCTTCACGAAATTTGAGGCAACATGCCTCATGAATGTAAAATGTGGCTCACTGTCTTCGATGCACAAGGTAGTTAATGCTGGAGAAACACCTTGGGAAAATCACCTATTAGAGCCATCCCTTCGTCTGACATGCCTTACCGAGATCACCTACCTGGTGACCCCCATTATTAACTACTTTAATAATGACTGGTTGGCTCTGGGGAACCTGGACACGGGTCACTGTGAAAGAATATGAAATGTTGGATCCATAATTCTAGAGTCTGGGAGCTTACGTTAAAAGAATAAAGAATTTACAAAATTGCACCCTGCTGGTGAAAATCTCCAAAATCTAGAGAACTTTATTGTGCCTTGTATGTTTTGTAAGCCTCAAAAAGATGAGGAATTCCCTCTTCATTGATGCCCTTGATGCACGCTTGGCGGTACTTGGCCACCTCCACTTGCTCACCCAAATCTAGGGTATTCCCTTTGAATTCTGCAGCCATCTTTGGCGCATCATGGGCCCGGATCATCATGTGGGATAAACGTGACATTTTTTCTCCATTAAAATCCCCCGAGGATTGGTACTGTGACTCCATTAATTCATCAAATTTTCTGACTACATGATCTACCAGAGTGCATGTATCTATGCTAAAGGGATTGACTCTCAAAACCCTTGTAAAAAATTCCTTGTATAAATTTAGAGAATATTCTACTTTGGGGACTTTGTCCCTCAAGGCCCCTACCATTTGCTTGCTAATCTCCAATTTGAGATCAAGTCTAGAGTGCTGGACCCAGATGAAATTGAAGGACTCCTCCCCCAAAATTCTCATCTCCGTGACAGTTCCTTCCTGAGGTTCATGAGCTCTACTAGCTCACTCATCCATGCCTCATATTGCTCGATCTCTCCCTCCCATATGGAAATCATATTTTTTCATGGTGTAGAATGTTTCCAGCTGTATGTAGGTCTAGGTGAGGGTCCACCAGGAAATGCTAGACATTTCCTACTTTCTCGGCTACCCAGTCGTTGACCACCTGTGCTTTCTTTTTCATGTTCCTTAGCATGTCGACATCACCCTGTAGAAGTGGTGCTCCAGATGTAGAAGCTTCAAGATGAATTTCAGTCAATGGCTATGCTAGCTCTGTCAATAACCTGACAAGATTTACATTTTTATCTTTTTCTTCTTTGAGCCTCTGGGCTTTCTTGTCATAGCGGGCCTCAATTGCCCAGCTGGCCTCTTAAAGAAGGTCCAGTTCACCCTACTTATCCATCTTCCTTAGAGGAACCTCTTTGACCGTGTATTCTGTATCACTTACCGATGCTTCCTCTTTATCCAGGGGAGGTGTCACAATGACCACAAATGTATCTCCACTTGGACTAGTCTGAATATAGGGGAGTGTCCAGGCCTTCTTCGCCTTGGGGAGGATTTGACTTTGTGCCTTCATCAAATCTAGGGAGAAATGAGCTTTTTTCATCATTGGGGCCTTTCTCTTCTTTGCTTCTCCCAACTATTGTGGTGGTGGGGGAAACTTTGCTTCTAAGGCTTGATCAATGGTGTCCTCTCTGGGGTTCTACTGCTCACCCTCGGTGATTATAGTCTCATCAGACTATTTTTCTGTATTCTCAGGTCCACCTACACTATCCACCTTTGTGGCATCAATATCTTCTGCCTTGGTGCCCCTATCGTTAGCAGCATCTATGAGATCCACATCTATATCTCTGGGGTTGTCCCCCTCATCCTGATGCTGTTGTTGTTCTTCTTCAGCACCATCTTCTAGGAAATCTTCCTCCATTGGCTTATCCTCCAAAGGTGGCAAAGGTGTCTGAACTGGATCTAATTGTAGTATTACCAGGATCACCTTGCTGGAAATCACACTACCCTGGGTGGGTGGAGGTGTTTGGAGAATGGCGACTGAGGTTACGGTAGCTCCTATAGGTCTGGTTCCCTCAACTAAAGCTGGCTGCTCATCTTGCACTTGCCTTCTTTCTCCTGTTTCGGTCTCTGGGACCAGGATTTATTGAACATCTAGGATGTCCACCTCTTCTGGTTCCTTTTCTCTTTCTGCGTGGACTTCCTACTCTGTGACAACTAATTTTTCTGGTATCTCCCCATCAGTGTGGATTTTTTCTTCTTCTTGGGCAGTGATCTCCTCTACCACTTTCCCTATATCCCCTTGTAGATTTACAAGCTCGTCCATCCCAAAGATATCATCAAAATCATCATGCGGAGGAGAGGTCTTTGGGGAAATCTGGTGGATTTTTTGGTTTAGGGGAGTCCGGGATGATCTCCACCTAAGGGATGTTGGGAATCCTAAGGTCTCCATCTGCCCTTGGCTGAGGAACATTTTTCTTTTTCTTCTTCCTCCTTGTTACCAATAGAGGCCTAGCATCCAAAATAGTTGCACGTTCATCTTCCCCTCATGTCCCTATTACCCAAACCATAAGTTCTACAAGAGAGGGGGAGATGGAAAGGAGGGTAGGTACGTCCATAGTAATTGGGATGCCTAGCAAGGTGCTTATGGCTTCCTTCATCTAGTAGGATGTTGCCAGCTGAAGGTGCAATTGTTTCACAATGGGAACTGTGGATGGAATCTAGGGCGGGGTCCCAACCTTTCTTTTTCCTCTATCCTCACCTTGCATAGAGGTTCTGACCCCAGAAGTGGATCCCCACAAAAATGGGCCAACCTTGCCTGTACTCTTCCAACATACCCTCTAAAAATATGCATGACTGCATTCAATCACATTGTGGGTGATGTCCTCAACTGCTGGGCCTTTTTGGGTGTCCTAGTCTGCCGAAGGGAGAGCCATTTTGTCTACTCCTTGAGCCTTGTCCTGCGGATCCTCTATAGACCCGGTATCTGAGAATTCCTTTGGGAAGGTCCAAAGCTTCAGACACTTCATCATACCTTGCGTCATTCTAAAAAAATGTCGATTTCAGACTTCAAAATCATCCTGGCACTCTGCCCAAAAATTTCAATGTGAGGCTTGTGGGGGTTTGATGCCTAGGACAGTGTTAACACTATCTTATATAGCAGATCAAAATTCTTCTAGTCCAAGTAAAACTCTACCAGCCCCAGACACTTTAGTTCACTATCAGCCTCTTTTGCCACTGCAAGGCTACAAGTATATTTCCCGCAAGTGATTGGGAATAGAATATTGGTGACCTTATTTAATGCAAAGAATGCATGTAGCTCTAGGATCTGTCTACAATATTCCAAAAGAATGATCCTATACTGACAATGTTTAGGAAATTGGTAGGGTTTCCCAGAGAAGCTAGTCACCCAAATGTAGGAGTGTTGTTTAAACTAGATGCAGCAATGGCCATAAGTGCTGACCAAAGTCATTGCCTCTTTTGAAAGCCAATAACTGGCACCCTGAGTGGGTGTAAGAATGTTGTAGTAAATGAAGACATCATTTACTCTGCAAAAACTGGGGAAATTGGCCTCCCATTGTATTTGTGGGAAATAGTCCCTCAGAGCATTTTGGCCCTTTCCGGGCCCAAGCATGCCGACAGTGAGTAATCCCCTTGTTATGGGGCATTTTGGCACTAGTTCCCACAAGCCATATGAAGTCATGTAAAATTTGGAGGACCCGGTGACTCTGACGAGTTGGGTGTCCACATGATTGGTGATGATAGTTGCCCAATCAAAAGTCTATCTGGCGGAGGTGATGCTGAACAAGAAGTTATACATCCATGCTGAGAATTCCCAGGCATGGGGTTCTCCAAAGACCCTTCACAAAGTGATGATCCCCATTTGTATACTTTCTTTAAATTCTATTCGAGGGATCTCTAGCTTCATCTTTTTGTAATCTTTTCTTGGGGTCTTAAGCTAGTTGGAGTTGAGGTATTATCGGATGATGTGTGGGAGCTTCTCAAATTCATTTAATTCTAGGGACCGGGTAATAACTATAGCATTGGAAAACTAAGGGATCCCTAGCCTCGAAGAAAATTTTATGTCATCCAGAGACACCATGGGCGTTGGGTAGCCTAACAGAAGAGGAGCGGCAAGCATGACAACCCGAATGGCTATGTTGTAGTGTTTGGCTAGTGTGAGAATGAGCTTCGGAGCCTACATTGAGTAGGGGAAGTAGGTGGCATTGAGGATTTCAGAGGCAGCCACATTAAGTGCCATGAAATCTCTGGCCTTGCGCTGAATGAACATTATTTTCACTAGGGCTTGCATTTCAGCCCATACCCTGACACTTGTGTCGATGATCAATTGTAGCTTGGTATCAACCTTGGATCCCAAGATAGCTTCTCCCTTCAGGTATTTCAGGGTCAGTGGGAGTTTCTCTAAGCCCTTCTTGGCCTTTGTCCTGATGGCTGCCCTTGTTGAAGTAGTAGGGAGTTCTGGGCTCCCGGGTGGGGAAGATGCTGATGCATCAGACATGATTGATAAGTGAATTTTGGCAACCTGCAAGACTAGACAACCATCAGTATATAGAAAATATAATAGAATTCTAGATTTTGGAGATTTCATCACCGCCTCACATCTATCCTAAAAAGGTGTTAGTTTGTATCAAAACCCTATATATATATATATAACAAAATGACTTACTTGGGAATTTGATCTATGCCTGAGGGTTCCAGGGATCCTGGCTCATGCGATGAATAAAACAAGGGTCGATGGGGAACTTGGGACCTGGAGTCCAAAAAATTGATTGTTATCGACATGACTCATAATTAGGTGTACTAGGATGACATTGGGGTCATGTGGTCATGCAATAAAGGGAGTAATGGCATTAAAGGTGATAGTTGTCCAAACACACAAGGGAATGAATGCCACTTGGGCTAGTTTTGAATGCTCACGTGTGGGAGAATTAAACCTACCATTAAGACATAAATGATGAAGGAGAGAGAAAACCTGCAAACTCAACCTAGCGAGGTGCCAAGTTCAAATTTGCAGACACCAGGTGGGCGAACTTGACATTTGGTTAAATGCAAAAGGGCATGGTGAGCTCACCACTAGATGGGAAGGGAACATACAAGAATGTACATAAACTAAAATCACCTACACAGAGGGCCAAAGCACAACTTGTAGGCCAACCCAAAACAAACCTATTTACACCTATTTACAGAAAATTTATAGAATTTATAGGATATAGTCAAGAACTATGCTATTTTACAACTGCATAGAGGGAAGACATCCCTCTGGTAGAGCCATCCCATCAATTGTAGGCGAAAAAGAACAAAATGGGAAAATGGAGAAAACAAAAAAAATAGAATGAAAGAAAACTAGAAATGAAACCCAAAAGCAACAAGGAAGAACCAAAAGGGCCTACCTTAAACACAAGGAATGTGGGAGGAAGAGCATGAGAGGTGCTCTGTAATTGATCAGCTTCAAATGACCATGAATGCACAAATTCTAGTTACTGTTAAGCAATGTTTAAGCTCTGAGAACAAATCACACTTAGCCGCTGCTAAATCGCCTTGATCGCCTTGAATCGCTCTAGGTAATTTGTTCATGGTAAATGTAATAATGACTGGTGAAACCATTTTTATACCTTTAGGGTAAAAACATCCCGCTTTACTTCCACAAATCTTGAGAAAGGAAAATCTATGGACTCCGGGCCCGGGGATCCCATGCAACCACACCCTCTAACAAAAGAGGAAGTGGTGACAGAGAATCTCGGAGTCCAAAATTTGGCTAGAACAAAGAAGGCAAAAACACTCTGGGACTGGGTCCCAGAGGAAGAGAAACCAAAAAGGAAAGGAAAACACAGACCCCACAGAGGCAAAGGCCGAAGGAAAATTAAAGGAAAAGAAACAAGGCAAAAGAAAAAAGGGGGACCCAACATTTTCCCACAAAATGTAGGGATGGGTATTCAGGGCATAACAAATGGTGACTCACTGGAACAAATGCCTTGGCACATTTGAGGACTACATAATATCTAGTTAGAAAAACCAAAACTCACATTTACCTAGAGTATTCTGCTTGCAAGGCGCAAGGTATCTTAGAAAATCTGACCCATCATTGATTCAATCCTTCGATCTTTGGTGAGTTGTGTAGTGTGTGCTTTGAAAGAAAATCAAGCTGATGAATTTTGGGAGAAATAGAGAGGAGGCACTAAATACATCAAACCAAAATCATTATATCTTGCATGATTCCCTGGATACCAAAATTATCTATTCTTCAATTTTCTTTCTTTTCTTTTCTTTGAAGATGGGGAAGGTGGTACTCCTTTCACCGTGAACCTTAAGCTTAGCTAATTTTAATGGTGGTACTTCTTTCACCTTGCCATCAGTTTTAAATTGCTGAATAGGAGAGACATTCCAGACCTGAGATATTTTTATGATTTTCAGATTTGGCCAACAACCAGTGCAACCAATCTTCCCTCAAGGACCATGCATTTACTTGCTTCTTAGATTTTTTATTAAATGATGTTGAGGCTTCCAAGATATGAATCTGATGAGGATTAACCATACCCTTTTACCATACACAAAATAACTCTGAAATGCGAACAAATTCCACCATACTAACAATAGATTCCAGACTACCCAAATGCATAAGGCACCATTCTAGGGACTAGATGTCATGCAAAGCATACCTATCTACAAAAAGGAGGCAACATGTAGGGAACCTAAAAAACAAGACACAAAGAAAAAAACAAAAAGGAAAAGGAAAAGGGGAGGAGGCCTCGGAGGACTGCCAACAAACTATTTACAAAGACAAGGCACTCCCAAGGAGCACTGGGAAAAGATATTTACAAACAAGAAAACCTTTACATATAATACAACTTTGGGAAAACTTACCACCCACCTCATTCAAAGTAGTGCTTGAGGAACTGTCCATTGATAGGCAATGGGAAAACCTCTCTGGTCATGGTATTGAGGTGATAAGTATTAGCTCTACAGATCTTAGAAATCAAATATGGTCTGAGCCAGAGCCTTTGAAATTTGGTGTGCTTTCCTTTCTTCTCCTGGGTCTTATCCCACAAAAGGACTAGATCCAAAATACAAAAGGCTTTACATTGAGCTCTTCAGTAAAACCATCACTTAATGACCATTTTATGACATGTAAAATTTTCTAGTGCCGCGTCCCTTTGTTCCTCCATTCTCACCAGGTTCAGGAGCCAAACTTCTATGTTGTTGTCTAGACTGTTAAATTCCTGCATGAATTGTAAAACCAAGATCTCTAAGTTGATAGGGAGCACATGATTTTGGCCATAAACTAGATGAAACAAGGAAGTCCCTAGGGCTTCTTTAATTATGATACGATTCAGCTAGAGGTTGAACTTAAGATTTTGGTGCCAGTCATGGGGGTTTTTCTCTAATAGATGTTTGATCACATCTAACAAATTTTTATTAGTAGATTTGGCCACACCATTACCCTAGGTAGTAGTTGCTGGAGAGATTCAAGGTGATCTTCCTCTCATAGGTCCATTCTAGTAACTACACTAAAGAAAACACTAGACCATTGTCACACACTATGGCGAAAGGCATTCCAAATCTGGTGACTATGTTTTCTTCTAGGAATTTGATAACTACATCCGCTGTGTTGTTTTTGCATTGAATTTCCTCGAACCACCGAGTGTAATAATCGGTAGCAGTCAAAACATACCGGTGGTTGGAAGATGATTTGGGGTTGATTTCCCCTATAAAATTGAACGCCCATTGGGAAAAGGGTCAAACTTCAAAGACCAACTGCAAAGGCAGGGCCGAGTTTCGCTCATGATGGGCTGCAGTTTGGTAAGTGTGGCACTTCCTCATGTGAGTGTAGACATGTTTAAAGATGAGGGGATAGTAGTATCTAGCTTGGAGAATCTAGTGGGTATTGGCATTCGCTGAGCCATGACTGGTTCCAAACTGCCTATGGAATTCTTCAATCATTTTGGTAGTTTGGTCCCTATCTATGCACCAAAGGTAAATCCCTTCAAAATTTCTGCAAAAAAGTGTTGCATTTTTTTATCATGAAATGTGCACTTTTCAGTAGCAGGGTGTGGCATTTGTTTGGGGGAAGCCCCTTTGGGCATCGGTTATTAAGAAATAAATACACCAAATTGGTATACCATGTGTCTTGAGTGACAAAATCCACTGTATAAGTTTGAAATTCAATGCTTGGAGTTACTTCTGCTATTTCTGTACATAGTCCTTGGCCTCAGAATATCTTCATTGGTTGCATTTTTAGATCATATTCTTGGAGGATGGCCATCCATTTCCCCAGGAGTTCACCCAGTTTTCTCTATAGTAGTAAAGATTTCACAGCCTAGTCTGGAATGATAGCATGCACTTTGCTCCAGAGAATATAGTGCCAAAATTTCTTCACAGCCTGGCCTAGAGAAAAAGCCCACTTTTCCAATAGTGGCTATCAAACTTCAATGTTCTTGAAGGGGGATCTCATGAAAGCAATGGGTCTCTCTTCTCCTTCAAATTTCTAGGTTAGGAATACCATTGTAGAATGCGGTGAAGTGAAGGAGTATATGTGGAATGGGAGGGAATAGTTTGGACATGCCAGGACTGGTGCCTCCACTATGGTTTGCTTGATTTGGGAAAATGCTTGCTTTACTTCGGGGCTCCACTCAATATTTGTATCTTTCTTCATCATGTCATTAAGTGGTTTAACTACCTCAGAAAATCCAGTGATGAACCACCAAACAAAATTTATCTTTACAAAGAAATACCTCATTTCCTTCTTAGTACCAGGTACCTGTAGATTTAGCAGTGCTTCAACTCTCTCGGGGTCAATGGATATCCCCTTCTCAGAGAATATATGCCCAAGCAACTTCCCTTCAGTGACCTTGAATATGCATTTCTTAGGGTTGAGGGAGATACCATACCAATGACATCTCTCACAAATTTGGGTGAGGTGGGTGGAATGATCACGCTTATCCCAAGAAAAGACTATCAAATCATCCATGTATATGATTATGCATTTGTTGACTAGGCCCTCAAATGCAATGTCCATAGCCTTTTGAAATGTTTTCCCCATGTTGACGAAGCCAAAGGGCATTCCCCGATATACAAACTTTCCCCACTTGGTAGTGAATGTCATTTTGTCTCTATCCTCTAATTTATCCATAACCTGGTTATATCCAGAGTACCCATCCAGGAAGGACATCATTTGGGAACTGTTAACAATTTGTAGAACCTCATCTAGCGAGGGGTGAGGGTGATTGTCCTTCTTGGATGCCTTGTTCAAATTGAAAAAATCCACACATAGGCAGATCTCACTATTCTTCTTTTGCATAAACAAGGTTGGAAACCCATGTTGTGTGCCAGATAGGAAAGATAATCTGGGCTGATAGAATTTTTTGAACCTCTTGATGAATTAGAGGTTCAATCAATGTGTTTACCAGCCTCTGCTTTTGTCAGAAGGGCTTGGAATCTAGTTTTAGTGGGATAGTATGATTCATGATGGATGTGTTATAGGTCTTAAGATCCTCATACCCCCACACAACCACACCAAAGTATTCTCAGAGAATCACAAGAATCTTCTCCTTCTCTTCTGGGGAGCAGGAGGTACCAATGTGCAAAATTTTTTCTTCATCTGCCTGACTAATGTTAATCTTTTCAAATTTTCCTCCCTCAGAGGAGGATGATATCTTATCTCGGCACTAGGTGTCCAAATCAAAGATGCATTCAAGAGATACCATCCCCTTTGGGATAGTGTTGGTGGGTAGGTCGATGATCCCATCATCTTCTTCACCCTACTTGGTATTGTCATGATCCATTTCTTCCATTATCTTATCCTCAAAGACGCCAACGTTGGCCATAAAGGATAGAATGTGCTGGTCATCCTCAAAAACCTAAAAGTGATTGATATTATCTGGGATGGATGAGGTGGGGACCATCTCAATAGAAAACTTCAGGAGCCAGGAGCCAGCCATGGCTCAAGGGTGCTGGAAGACATGGTAAGGGAATCTGGAATGTAGTTACATTTTTGAGGAATAAGCTCGATGCCAAAAGCATCAAAGTCTTCAATTAGGCTCCATGCCTAGTTGCGGTATGTGGCCAGCCTTTTGTCATGACACATGTATTGGCTTAGAACATATTTTATGATCAACTCTGAATCACCCATCACCCAGAGGTGGGTGATCCCCTTTCTCAATGTGAATAGGAGTTTGAGGACCAAGGCCTCGTACTCTATGACATTATTTGTGTAGTTAAACTACATCCTGTAAGATGTGAGGAAGGAATTCCCCTGCGGGTTGATCAGTTCCACTCTAGCCCCATAGCCTTGTTTAGACCGGGATTCATCAAACTTTAGGGTCCATAGGTCATTGTTCATTTTCTAGGGCTGGGAAGGTAAAGTGGTGTTTGGATTAATTTTGGGAGGGTTGGGAGATGATTCCCTTGGCTCTAATCATGCACAGGTGAGATTTTCCTCTAGAGAAGCCTTTGGTTCAGACTCCTAGACAAGCAACACCTTAGGTGTGCTGCCAGATGGATTATTTGTTCTAGGTGAATTGAATTTATGCTCTTTCTCCTGGAGGTCATTGATGTGGCAGGTAGCAGTGGCAATGCAAGGCTCACACTTGAGTTCAGAATGTTTCTAGTAGTGTACTCGGCACCAAGTACTAGACAAGAGTGTGGTGGGAGTGGCCGTATTATCTTGTGAGTTTACCTCACCCCTAAGTTTATCATGCAGGTCCTAAATTCTCTGAGTGACTATGGGACCTTCCCCAAGAGTAAAATCAAATGTTGGGATGTCCAGGGGTCAGTACACCCCAGGGGAAGATTCAGAGAATAGGACTTTATTTACCCTCCCAACTTTGGTGAGGGCCTACTTCATTATAGGTTCACTCTCCACTCAAATTTGATTCGATTGCCCCTTCCAGGGGAGCCAAAAGTGGGAGAAGTCTATGGAGAATTACCCATTAAGGGCCTTAGATCAATTTCAACTTAATAACATCTCGTAGGTTTTCAGGATGTCCACCACTTGGATGTCTATTTTTCTTGATATTCGGGGGTCTTGGATAAGCTGAATCTGGACGTTTTTCAACTCACCTACCATTTTCATAGCAGTTTTGTCCAATTGGACTACTGTGCCTTTGGATGGAGTGGGAGTGAGTCCAAGCTTCTAGAATATGTATAAGGGCATGACATTTCCCAAAGCACCGGAATCTACCAGGTAGTTGTATAGGTTCTTCCCTTGAATGTTCAAGCCTAGTAGGTAGGGAGGATCCTCTATGTTTCCCTGGAAGATAGGCAAGTTGGCATTGTTAAACATGACAGTCTTTGGTGGATGACTGATGGCTTCCAAGTTTCCCAAGAGCTTCAGAAGGGACTTCTTCTGCTCAGGACAATTCAAAAAAATCTCCATCAAGGTCATGGAGGTGGTGGTTTTCTCTATCGCCTTAGTGATGTCAAACCTTCCCCCTAGGTAAAGTTGACTTCCCTTGGCCAGATCCCTGGTTTGGTTAGAGCTAGGTCCTTTTAGAGGGAAGGAGTGATCAATTGTGTTATTTTGTGGAGGGATATTCTTGGGAGGCGTTGGTGTATAAACTGGCCCTTTTCCCACCTAACTCCGAGTGTTGTAGGGAGTTTACGGGCTGGTGAAGGCATTAGCCTCAAAGGCTGGGATAGATTCATCAAAGAACCCCTACAATTTGGGCTCTTCTTCATCCTCTTCATCTGTCACAAAGAAGATGGTCTCACACATGAAGGTAGTGTGAGTAGGCTCTGATATGGATGGTTTCATGGGAGTAGGATTGACATGTTGTTTTCTGTTTGACTGGGAGATCATAATGATCTTCTCCTTTGTGGCATAGTTCACCTTGGAATGAGAGTTGTTGTCATGCAATCTACACCAATTGGTCAGGGGTTGGATTTATTCAAGTTGTACAAAATGACTAGGTCTAGCACTGCCTTGAGTGGTGTTTGGGTTCAGAGGAGAACTTCCAGTGTTTGCATTATTGTTTCATTTTTGTTGATTGGGCTGAGGCCTGTTGTTGTAGTTTCTACCTCTGGAGTTGGTGTTTCATTGTCTAGAGAAACTATTCCCTCTAGGAATTGGTATTGTGAGGTGCAGGAGGCCCCACCTTTAGCTATCCCATGTTCATCATCAGGGAGGACACCAGTCGCCAGAGGGATTCAACCTCGGAAGACAACTAGGTAGTTGTGTCACAATGTGATGGTTGTTGTGGTGGGTTCCCAAGGAAAGTGACAACAGCTCCCAGAGTTGAGGATGACTATCCTCTAGCTATAGGTGACTGGAAGAAAGGTACTAAAGAGTGTTGTGTCAAGGGTTGTTGCATTTGCTATGGCTGGTTCTAGGGAACCAATTCCTGACCCGGTATTGTCTGGGCTTGTGATGGATAAATATATTGGGCCTGCTGGTCTATCAATGGTGGTCCCATGGCCATCATTGGGGCACCCATTTTTGGATTGGGGTTGTATCCTCTATTGTAAGAAGTTCTACCGAGTATCATGTTGAATGGCAGGCTCTGTCCAATCCTGCCGGGAGCTTTGCTCAAACCGCGGGACAACTCTAGGGCTAGGTTGTAAACCTTTTCCAGAGTATTCTAGTCATTTGCGGTGGTGGTTCTCCAAAGGAGAGTGGAAAAAATGGGATCAAGAGCATTCAAGTATGTCTAGATGGTTACGTCAATAGATGGGCTAAAGGGGCCCATGCACCGCTTTAAGGCACGTTGAACTGATGGTTGAATGTGGCGAGGGGTTTGTTTGGTTCCTTCTTGATGGAGATAAACTGGCTGTGGGACCACACTAGGTCCATGTGAATGTGGAAGGATGCAAAGAAGGTGTCTTCCATATCTGGCCAACTATTGATGGAGTTGGCTGACAATTTGAGGTACCAGTTTGAAAAGGACAAAGGGAACATCTAGATTACAACATCCTGATGCTGTACCTAGTGTCGGTTCATGACATCCTTATAGTCTTGGAGATGTTCTTCTATGGTTCGTGGGCCTAGATGCTCATATCTAGGGAAAATAATCTCTCGATGTAGAGGAAGATCATTAGTGGCACTAGGGAACTGCCCCATTGGGGACCCGATGTTACCAAAGTAATTTTCCATCAGGGCTGCTAGATTTTGGCTAGGTTGAGCATTGGTCCTCGGGTTTATCTGAGGAGCTTGGGTATTCTGTGGTGTAGCAAATCCCTAGATAGGGTTGGCTAGCTATTTGGTTTGCAGGGTCCTTTTCTTCCAAGGAGGCTCGAGTTCAACAAACTTTTGGGATTCGGGGTTGATCAAAGGATTATTTAAAAATGTAAGGGCAAAAAAGACCCTATCCTGCTAAAGGCATAGTTCCTAAAAATATGGCTTGGGGAATCCTCTAGCGGTGTAAAATTGAAATCTTCTGAAGGGGATGAGCTCATGCACTCCTTCTAGCACCAGTTTCTATTCATGGGACTTTGTGACCGGTCTGATCAATAGAAATAAGTTGTCACAAGGTACCGGGGTCCGACCAACTTTGCCTGTAAGGTTCTCTAGAGAATAAATCCTCTGGGCCTTCAAGCACCTGAGTGTCGAGTCTTGATGGTGTGGGGAGCTAAGTTAGGAAAGTGACTATTTTGTTCAGGGTGATAGCTGGTTTTACTTGTCTTCCTCAGGGATTTTGATAATGGGGATGGGGTTTCCAACAAGCACGTTAAGTTCACCAAATAAATAATAAAAGATAAGCCAAAGTTAGAGTTTATTACTTCTACTTATAGTTATGCAACATATTTCCAAGATCAAGAATGCTCCAATGAACTATACTAAATACTGAATACATATAGAACCGATGATTCATACATATTAAATAGCAAGGGGGAAATGAGATCATTAATCTAAACAAAACATTAGAGCAAAGGATATTAGAAACATACAACACAAAAGATATTTCTAACTCAAAGATCATAACATCAATAACATCATTGCCAGAAACTGTTCTTCCTTATTCATTAATAGACTGTTCCAACATTATTGGTGTGTACCCATGGCTCCAAGGGAGCATCTAACTACTAAGAAGTACTGAGCATTGAGCTACTGCAACTACTCAAAGTGAAATGCTAACAGTATTAGACTACAAAGTCATCAATTTTTCTGACCCTTGTTATGAGGTCAGACTTCTTATTTATACACATAGTTTTCCCTAAAACTAACCTAATCTAATTGTACACTCAACATATAAAATACATTATCTGGTTGCCAGTACTACCTGCACTACTTACAATCACCTCGAAAAGAGCAGAGGTCTGACAAGACAGAGGAAGAAGACAAGAAAGCTAGAAGAATCGACATAGAAGAGAGTGCCAAGATATTAACAGAAGAAATCTAATCTTGCCAGAATTTGAGGCAACATGCCTCATCAATGTAAAATTTAGCTCACTATCTTCAATGCACAAGGTAGTTAATATTGGAGCGACACCTTGGGAAAATCACCTGTTAGAGCCATCCCTTCATCTGACATGCCTTACCGGGACCATCTACCTACTGACCCCCCTTATTAATTGCTTTAATAATGACTAGTTGGCTCCGAGGAACCTAGACACAAGTCACTGTGAAAGAATATGAAACTTTGGATCTAGAATTCTAGAGTTCTAGAGCTTACGCTCAAAGAATAAAGAATTTACAAAATTGCACCCTACTAGTAAAAATCTCCAGAATCTAGAGAAATTTATTGTGCCTTGTATGTTTTGTAAGCCTTTGAAAGCTGGGGAATTCCCTCTTCATCAATGCCCTTGATGCATGCCTGGTGGTACTTGGCCGCCTCTACTTGCTCGCCCAAATCTAGGGCATTCCTTTTGAATTCCATGCCCATCTTTACCGCATCATGGGCCTGGAGCATCATGTAGGATAAACGTGACATTTTTACTCCCTCAAAACCTCCTAGGGATTGGTACAGTGACTCCATTAATTTGTCAAAATTTTTGACTACATGATCTACTGGAGTGCATGTATCTGTGCTAAAGGGATTGACTCCCAAAATCCTTGTAACAAATGCCTTGTATAAATTTAGAGAATATTCTACTCTGGGGACTTTGTCCCTCAAGGATCCTACCATTTGCTTGCTAATTTCCAATTTGAGATCAAGTTTGGAGTGCTAGACCTGGATGAAATCGAAGCACTCCTCCCCCAAAATTCCCATCTCTACAATGGGTTCCTCCCCGAGGTTCATGAGCTCCCCTAGCTCACTCATCCATGCCTCATATTTCTCGGTCTCTCCCTCCCATATGGAAATCATATTTTTGGCACAGTGTAGAATGCTGCCAGCCATATGCAGGTCCGAGAGATTTGCCACTAGGAAATGCTAGACATTTCCTACCTACTCAGTTTATACCCAGTCATCGACCACTTGCGCTTTCTTTTTCATGTTTCTTATCATGTTGACATCACCTTGTGGAAGCGGTGCTCCAAATGTAGAAGCTTCAAGACTAATTTCAGCCAATGGCTATGGTTTCTCTGTTAATAACCTGACAAGATTTACATTATTCTCTTTTTCTTCTTTAAGCCTTTGGGCTTGTTTGTTGTAGCGGGCCTCAATTGTGAGGCTAGCCTCTTTAAGCAGGTCTAGTTCACCCTACTTATTCCTCTTCCCTAGAGGAACCTCTATGAACATGTATTCTGTAGCACTTATCATTGCTTCCTCTTTATTTGGGGGAGGTGTCACGATGACCGCGACTGTATCTCTGCCCTGACCAGTCTGAATAGAGTGGAGTGGCTGGGCCTTCTTTGCCTTGGGGAGGCTTTCACTTTGTGCCATCATCGTAGCCAGGGAGAGATGGGATTTTTCCGCCACTAGGGCCTTTCTCTTCTTCGCTTCTACCAACCATTATGGTGGCAGGGGTGGACTAGCTGCTAAGGCTTGATCATTGGTGTCCTCTCCAGGGTTCTGCTGCTTGCCCCTGATGTTTATCATCTTATCAGATGCTTTTTATTTATTCTTGGGGCCACCTACACTATCCACCTTTATGGCATCAATATCTTCTGCCTTGATGTCCCTGTCCTTAGCAAAATCTGTGAGATCCACATCCATATCTCTAGGGTTCTCCCCCTCATCCTTCTGCTGCTGTTGTTCTTTTTTGGCACTGTCTACTGGGACATCTTCCTCCATTGGCTTATCCTTTGTAGGTGGCGAAGGTGTCTGAACTGGATCTAACTATAGTACTTTTGAGATCACCTTGCTGAATGTCATGCTACCTTGGGTAGGCGGCGGTGTCTGGAGCATAGAAACTGAGGTTACGGTTGCTCCTGTAGGTCCAGTTCCCTCAACCAAAGCTGGCTTCTCATCTTGCAATTGCCTCCTTTCTCCTATTTTGGTCTCTGGGACTGAGATTTCTTGAACATCTGGGATGTCCACCTGTTCTGGTTCCTTTTCTCTTTCTACCTAGACTTCCTATTCTGTGGCAACTTATTTTTTGGGTATCTCCCCATCAGTGGGGATTCTTTCTTCTTCTTCTTGGGTGGCAATCTCCTCTACCGCTTTCCCTATATCCCCTTGTAGATTTACAAGCTTGTCCATCCCAAATATATCATCAAAATCATCATGCAGAGGGGAGGTCTCTGGGGGAATCTCTGGTGGTTTTTATGGTTCAGGGGAGTCTCGGATGATCTCCACCCGAGGGATGTTAGGCATCCCGAGGTCTACTTCTGCACTTGGTTGAGGAAAATTTGTCTTTTTCTTCTTCCTCCTTGTTACCAATGGAGGCCCGACATCCAAAATAGCTGCACGTTCATCTTCCCCTCCTGTCCCTATTACCTGAATCATAAGTTCTGCAAGAGTGGGGGAGTTGGAAGGGAGGGTAGGTTCTGCAGTAGTAAATGGGATGCCTAGCCAGGTGCTTATGGCTTCCTTCATCTAGTGGGACGTTGCCAGCTAAAGGTGCAATTGTACCGCAATGGGAACTATGAATGGAATTTGGGGTGGGGTCCCAACCTTTCTTTTTCCTCTATCCTTACCTTGCGCGAAGGTTCCAGCCCTAGAAGTAGATCCCTACATAAATGGGCCAACCTTGTGAGTACTCTTGAGACATACCCTTTGAAAATATGCATGACTCCATTCAATCACATCATGGGTGATGTCCTCAATTGTTGGGCCTTCTGGGGTGTCCCAGTCCATCGGAGGGAGAGCCATTTTTTCTACTCCCTGAGCCTTGTATTGTGGATCCTATGTAGACCCAGTATCTATAAAGTCCTTCGAGAAGGTCTGAAGCTTGAGATGCTTCATCATACCTTGTGTCATTTTGAAAAAATGTTGATTCTAGACTTCAAAATTGTCCTGGTAGTCTACACAAAAATCTTTAATGTGAGGCTTGTGGTGACACCCAGGGTAGTGCCAATGCTATCTTATCTAGTGGATCAAAATTATTCTGATCCAAGTAAAACTCTGCCAGCCCTAGACACTTTAGTTCATTGGCGGCCTCTTTTTCCACTATAAGGCTACAACTATAGTTCCTAGAGGTGATTGGGAATGGAATATTGTTGACCTTTTTTAATGCAAAGAATGCATGCAGCTCTAGGATCTGTCTAAAATTTCTGAAAGAATGATCCTATCCCCACAATGTTTGGGAAATAGGTAAGGTTTCTCGGAGAAGCCGGTCAGCCGAATGTAGGAATGTTGTTTAAACTAGATGTAGTAATGGCAATAAGTTCTAACCAAAGTCATTGCCTCTTTTGAAAGCTAGTAACCGATATCCCGAGTGGGTGTAAGAATGTTGTAGTAAACAAAGGCATTGTTTACTCTGCAAAAAATAGGGATACTGTCCTCCCATTGTATTTGTGGGAAATAGTCCCATGGAACATTCTGGCCCTTGCCAGTCCCAAGCACACTGACAATGAGTAATCCCTTGGTTATGGGGTGTTGTTGCACTAGTGCCCACAAGACATATGAAGTCATGTAAAATTTGGAGGACTGGGTGACCCTAATGATCTGGGCATCCACATGATTGGTGATGATAGTTTCCCAATCAAAAGTTTGTCAGGTAGAGGTGATGCTGAACAAGAAGTAATACATCCATGCTGAGAATTCCCGGGCATGAGGTTCTCCAAAGACCCTTCACAAAGAAATGATCCCCATTTGTATACTTTCTTTAAATTCTATTTGGGGGATCTCCAACTTCATCTTTTTGTAATATTTTCTCGAGGTCTTAAGCCAGTTGGAGTTGAGGTATTGTCGGGCGATGTGCGGGAGCTTCTCAAATTCATTTAATGCCAGGGACCGGGTGATAACTATAGCATTGGAAAACTGGGGGATCCCTAGCCTCAAATAAAAATTTGCGGCATCCACAAACACCATGGGAAATGGGTAGCCCAATGGAAGAGGAGCGACAAGCATGATAGCCAACATGACTACATTGTAGTGTTCTACCAGTGTGAGAATGAGCTCCAGAGCCTACACTGAGCAGGGGAAGAAGGCAGCCTTGAGGATTCTGGTGGTGGTGCATTTTGGCCCATCTTCCAACACTTGTTTTGGTAATCAATTGTAGCTTGGAATCAACCTTGGATCCCAAGATAGCTTCTCCCTTCAGGTATTTCATGGTCAATTAGAGTTTCTCTAAGGCCTTCTCGGCCTTTGTCCTAACGATTGCCCTTGTTGAAGTAGTAGGGAGTTCTAGTCTCCCAAGTTGGGAAGATGCTGATGCTTCAGACATGATTGATAAGTGAATTTTGGAAACCTTCAATACTGGATGACTGTTAGTATATAGAAAACATAATAGAATTTTGGACTCTAGAGATTTCATCACCACCTCGCATCTATCCTAAAAAGGTGTTAGTTTGCATCAAAACCCTGAAAAAATATATATAATGAAATGGATTACTTGGGAATTTGATCTATTCTTGGGGGATTTGGGGATCCTAGCTCATGCGATGAATGAAATGAGGTCCGAAGGGGAAGTTGGGACCTAGATTTTGGAAAACTGACAGTTATCAACATGACCGATAATTAGCCATACTGGGCTAACATGGGGGGTCACGTGGTCATGCAATAAAGGGAGTAATGGCATTGAAGGTAATAGCTATCTGAACACACGAAGGAATGAATGCCACTTGGGCTGGTTTTGAATGCTTGTGTGTGGGAGAATTAAACTTGACATTAAGATGGAAATGATGGAGGAGAGAGAAAACCTACAAACTTGACCTGACAAGGTGCTGAGTTCAAATTTGCAGACACCAGGTGGGCGAGCTTGATGTTTGGTTAAACACAAAAGGGAATGGTGAGCTTGCCACTAGAAGGGAAGAGAACATACAAGAATGTACATAAACTACAAGCACCTACATAGAGGGTAAAAGAAAAAATTGAAGACCAACCCAAAACAAACCTATTTACCCCTATTTACAGACAATTTATAGAATTTACTAAAGTTACAAGATATACACAAGAACTACACTATTTTACAATTGCACAGAGGGCGGACATCCCTTTGGTAGAGCCATCCCATCAACAAGAGGCGACAAAGAACACAGTGTGAAAATAGAGAAAACAAAAAAAAATAGAATGAAAGAAAACCAAAAATGAAACCCAAAAGAAACAAGGAAGAACTAGAAGGGCCAACCTTAAAACATGAGGAATGCAGGAGGACAAGCATGACAGGGAAAAATCTGGTGGCAAATATTCGCCATTTGGTGAATATCTCATGTCCGTGACCCAATATTTGGTGAATATAATGTGTAAATCAGGTTGTCCATGACACCTAGACTTTATAAATATTGGGTCGAATGCCCAGGCCCATCACCTATTGGTTTATGTATTTTTATCCTTTTCTATCACAATATCGCCATTCAAATTAATTGTTTGACACTATAAATTGAAACATTTCACCTACAATTTCCAAAGCTTTTCGTAATTGAAAACCATATTAGCCACTATGTGGTTGATATTTAAGGTTAGGGTTGTTAGGGTTTTTTCTTGCTGAACCTTAAAAGGATGCTTGAATACTTGATTAACTCTATGACTCCCAATGTTTGAAAAATAATGACTCAAGCAAGAGAAAATTCTAATTGATGAGGGTTTATGATAATATATGGGGATCCTTATTATCACCTCCTTCTTTTTGGATTCAACAACACCCAGGTAGGTATTACCTATATAAGATGACTGTCTTACATTATTAGTAAATGTGGATACGGACTTGCTGTTTGTTAACTGTATTATCTTATAAATCACTGTGCATAAAACTAAAAGTAACTTAACATAGAGTTTAACCATGAAAACTATTGAGATGATAACAACAAATAGTAGTGTTTTAAGGATATTCATCCTTCTTCCTTTTGATATTAGGAGGTGTAACCTAATGATCCTCTCTTCAAAGAATCAACAAATTGAACTGTATCCAATGAATACAATCACTTGAATGAAATTATTTGTTCTGTATTGTGTATGATTAAGTAAATTGAAAGTATTGGATTATGAATCAATTACTTAGAAAATGAGAACCAGTGCCTAATCCTTGGGCTATGAGACAATATCTTGTAAAAATCCATAGTGAGGTGATCAATATAAAACTTGCAACAAAGATAGAATATCTTGTAGACTATCCGCTCCCTACAATTTTATCATCCAATCCTTAAACTTATGCTATGCTCCCTGGGTTACTTGAAACCTTTTAATCCTTCCTTGAAGGAACTTACAAGTAAGTGCATAACCACCTTGTGATCAGTATGCTTAGATGCCTTACAGGTAAACATACAAGAACAATAACAAAAATGCAAAGAGACAATTCAGATGCAGAAAAGAGATTGCAAGATAATTATATTAATATCTCAAAAGATTTAATTATATTCAGATAGAAAAATAGTACAAAGGTTCAGACACAAATTTTAGTCTGCCTTGTAATTCTATTAAATCTTCCAACTCTCCCTAAAAAAGGTTACAAATACATACATACATACATACATACATACATACATACATACATACATACATACATACATACATACATACATACATATATATATATATATATATATATATATATATATATATATAGGTCTTAAATAATCTTGGAATCCTTAAGATAAGAACGCAACAAGCTTCAGATGATTTGGAGACCTAACCCTAAAAACAAGGAAAAAGACAAAAAACAAAAAGACTCCAAGCAGTGGGAAGACAAAACTAAAGAATAAAATCTGATTTTAACTCCGTCTTCTTGTAGATGTTGACATCTTTGTCTTTTGTATGTGCTTCGTAGGTGCCAGGTGTCCTTTATTCTTCATCATGATATCTAAATCCACTGTATCTGACTTCTTCTTCTTGGGCTTTGTCAGAATATCCCATGCGGTCACATCCTCCTCCTTTGGCCACTCAAAATTCTGAATACTTTCCAATTGAGTATTTTTCTTCTCCCACCTAGCATGTGTTATGCTTTTAATATATGATATGAATTTATTGCAGTCTGTTTCTACCTTAATTTCCTTATCCAAAAGTGCATTGAACCTTTCCATATCCAATTCTCCCTTATCTGATACATAAATGTCTTTGTTGGGGAGTACACTATCAAACTCTGATATCCATAACCCTAATGGTTCGACTTGATCATCCTCTACTGTGATTGGGGGAACAAATCTTTTATAATTTATCCCAAACATCTTCAACTTAGCATCAATTTGATTGGCTTTACCCTTTCAAAAGGATAAAGTGGCCCCAATCTGCTCTATCTCTATAGCAACCATGATTACTATTTCTGGCACATCTGATCTCAATGGTTGTACTGATGCTAATCTTTCAAAAAGAGATGTTCTACCGGACCAAGTTGCATAATAAGGATCCAAAATTGTCAAAAAACTTGCTACCTCAACTTGTAACCTAGGCAATCTATTATAAGCCCCATATACTATATCTATATTTTCCTTGATGATATCAATTATGTGCTACAAAATTGAAGTCAAAGCCTCCAAAACATCATTATTAGGCTTTGTAATCTCTAGCTCTGTTCCAACAGGTATCTCCCCTGCATCCTCTATTTGAACTTCTATGTGTTTAACCTCTTTAGGCTCAACAAGGGCAGGCTCTGTTATAGCCATCAACTATCTAGTAAGATCATCTATGAGCTTAGCTTGTTCTTTGATCTTTATTAAAGCCAACTCTCTATCTCTGACAATATCACTAGTATCACTAGTGAGCTTCTGTAATTTATCTGATAATTAAGTTGTCTTTGCCTCATTTAGGTGAGAAAAATGAGTCATCACTTGGGCTATCTCCAAGTCCCATGTGTTATCAAGTGTCCATATGATTTTTTTTCTCTCCATCTTCTCCTGAATGTTGAGAATAGATGGATTTTGATCTTTGGGAGCTAAGCTCCACATTGCAAGTGCTTGAGATTTGGGGTTATAGCCAAACCCTCTTATCATGTTTCCAACTTGAGTTTTTGATGACAATTTGATGTTAGGTTGTCTTCTAATCTGATCTATAATAAAGGCCAAGGATAAGTCCCAGCTTTCCACAAGTAACATACCACTAGCCTTAACCAGTTCTCTAGCTTGCTCTAGTGTTA
Source organism: Thuja plicata (assembly GCA_018584345.1). NCBI lineage: Eukaryota > Viridiplantae > Streptophyta > Pinopsida > Cupressales > Cupressaceae > Thuja > Thuja plicata. The sequence continues at coordinate 334,814 of MU225498.1, read as the reverse complement.
TTTCCTCAGATTCAAGATCATACTCCTGTAATGTTTGCAAGGCTTCTTCAGTAACTAGATCACCTCCTGCCAGTTGCAACTACTTCCCAACATGCTACTACTTATTCCAAATAAGGAAATCCTTGAATTCCCTTGTCTTTATGAAACTTTCATCTTTGAGGAATTCCTCCCGATGCAATAATCTCTCATCAGTACAAGACCTAAGGGGTAATTCCTCCTCTTCCTCAGCATCATTCTGCAATTTCTTCCTTGCCCTTATCTTCTTTCTCAGTTGATGATAATAGGGCCTATTTCTAGTTATTAGGGATCCAATCCTATCAGTTCTCCTATTCTTAGAAGGTTCCCCTGCTTGTGTCTTCTATTTTTTAAGTGGGGGCTCATTTGTCAATTCTTTTTCTGGGACCTCTGTTAGGTCAACAACATAATCTTGCCCTTCTGCTGCAATCTTTAATGGCACTGCTTGGTAATCTGGGTAAGCTCTGGGAGAAGGACAACCTTGATCACTATCATCATCATACTCAGACTTTGAATTCTCCCTATGGCCCTTTTCTAGCACCACTAGTGCTTCTTCCAGCTGATTAAACAAAAGTGTGTGGTTCTCAATCATTGCATTTAGCCTTTTAAGATAAGGCAAATCAGGGTAGAACCCTCCAAAACTCATTCCCTTTTTCCTCACCTATCTCTCCAAGTTCATAAGTTCATTGAATTTAGTTTCTCTCTTATGCACCTCTTCATCCTCTAAGATGTTTGTAATCAAATCCTCTTCCATACATTCTTCATGTTCCTTTGTGTAAGGGATGGTGGGTGTAAGCAACTTCTTTGCACTCAGAATGAATCCATCTATATCAATATGTCTATGTAGGGCCACATTAATTATATAGTGATTCAACTAGGTATTCACTTGGTCTAGGGCTCCTTTTCCAACCATAAAATTGTAAACTCTAAATTTCCTAGGGGTGAAAGTACCCTTTCTATGTGAAGCAAGGTGCTCCTTGTCTGTTAAAATGAGCTGCCTATTAATGAAATCCATTGCAGATATCCTCGGTGGTACATGATATGGAAAAATATGTGGAGGGTAGGGGCAACCATAAACCCTCATAATTGTGAAATTCCTTTCATAGTAGAAATCACCCCAATTATGGTCTCCTGACCATTTGTCTAAATATTGATAGGGCCTCAAAAAATAAATTACCCTAATGGGAAATCTAGGCTTATCAACTCCTAAACACTTAAGCAATGGATAAATTATCCAATTCTCAAAGGCACAAAACTCTTGTTCTCTAGATGTGTAATTCTACACTCTGATCCAAAATTGAATAGGGTTGGGCTGATTATGGTGAAACCTCTCTGGCTGTAGAGATTGGAAATCCAAAATTGGGAAATTGTAATAAAGGATCATATGCATAAGAATTGGATAATGCATGAACCTTGGGTGATCCTTCTTAGCTTGTATATAAATAAATCCCTGGTGCATTTGATCAAAAATATACTGAATGTAATCATAATTTGAAGTGGTGTGAAGATTCTGCATATCTAACACCATCATCAAGATGTATGAAGTGATCCTTTCTGCTCTGACATCCTTTCCAAGCACTCTACATAGTGGATATGAGATGTATTTAATGTATAAATTTAGGTCCTTGTAGAAGTATGGGGTTGCTCCTACCATAGGGGTTACATAGGCCTTCATTTCCTTAGGGACATGATGATCCCTGATAAAATTAGCAACAATACCAGACTCCCTGGTATATCTATTCTCCAAGCTCTTCAAATTTATCTTAGTGGCCATTGGGTAATACACATTAAAGGATTTCATAAAAGTATTTCTGTCTAGGGTGAGTAGAGGCTTCCCATCATCCCTCTTAATATTTTTTATCAAAGGGTCATATCTACTGGCCAGTTCTAATATGAAATCTACGTCAAAAAAGACATCAGGGACTAACAATCTAGCTGAACCACAGGTCCAAGGGTTTGAGATAGGCATGGGTCCATCACTATAGTTAAAAAAGTAGTTGAAAAGTGAATACCCTGATGACCCTGGTTTTTTTGCATCTCTAACAAATGACATATCATCAATCAAAACATCTGCACTAACTTTTCAATTCTGACTAGAACCGGGAAGTAGAGTGAGGAACTCATTTGAGTAGTTTCTTTTCCCTTTTGAATCATCTTCAACATCTTCTATACTTCTATTCTCTGGGCTTGACTCATACTTCTATTCTATTCTAATCACAACCCTAGATACCGATATTGAAACAAATACTATCAAACCCTCACCACAATTGTAAATTATCTTGAATTCTGTAGCTCTGAGCTCTAGAACACTGTCAACTGCAACTTTTACTAAATTCTAAATTGGGAAATCACCTTCAAAATCATTTGCTACTAGGAATCTCAATCTCTCTCAAAAACATTAAAAACTCTGTAAACTCTTTGCTTTGAAAAATATCTTGGTAAAAATGAAATGATAATGGACAAGTATACTTATAATTGCTAATTGAATGCGGATTGTCACTTCTGGCTAGTAATTCCATCACTTCACCATGGGCTTCACATACTGCATCAGCCGTGGCATTCAAACTGTCAGATAATCAATTCCTGATGAGTAATTTTGCATAAAAAACCTTATAAAATTCAAAATATAATCAAAATCAAATCTGATTGGCTGCATTAACTCATACTACGACTACTTTTCCATCTGTCATAATCCTTAAAATCTGATTGGTTAACAACTATTCATAATGGTGCCGCCGAAAAGTCCACTTTTAACTCTGATTCATTTCTAGCGACTCAGCGACTAAGTAATCTCCTTGTCGCTTAATATTTTGACTAACTATAGTATCTTCAGGAGACTCAGTGACTGCCGTTAGATTAATTATTTGATCCATGGTTGTCACGATGTCTCATGATATATTAACTTAACCTTTCATCTTATGGAGACCTCGCAACAAAGCAGATTTCTTAACTGTCTTTTATCTTTGGTTATATCTGGAGACTCAGTGACTGTGATATCTCTATGTCACTGGATAAATTTCTTAACTCTTGTTTAATCAACTGACCCCATGACTAAACACATTAGTCTCTTAATCACTTGATTAAATCTAACTTTTCAACTTTATTAAGCGACCTCCCGACCACCTCTAGATCTTTGTTCATCAGATGGTTGTTGTTGTGTCTCTTAATATTCAACTTAACTCACCATCTCTCATGAGACTACATGACAACACCTTTACTTAAACTCATATCAAAACCCTTAGTTTATCTAGAGGCTTGGCGACCATTTTTTCTCCATGTCGCTTAATAAAGTTCTGAACCATAGTTATAATCATGAGACTTCCCGACAACACTATTTATTTCAACTTATGAAGTTAACAAATAAACCTAGGTTACATTAAGAGACAACGCGACTGAGTAAACTCAAAGTTTCCAAATGAAGTAGCTAACCCCTCTTTTATCAAGAGACAAATCGACTGTCGTTGGATCTTTTTTGAGATGAACGGTCTGCGTTAAGTCTCATATCCATTTTGGCACATTCTATTTCATCAAGAGACAATGCAACCAAAGCTTTCCGCTAAGTCTTGAGACCATAAGGAACATTCTATTTTCCTAATGAGACTTAGCGACAAGGTAATAAGCACATGTAAATAAGTTCTGACTTAAAATATGAAAAAGTAACGCAAAAATAGAACTTGGATTGAGCATTTAGGGTTTTTCTGCATTTTCAGACAAAATTAACCTTTTGCTTAGGGTTTTTGACATCTTGAACTAGGTTTTGAACAAAAACACTAATTGCAAAGATATGTAAATGGTTTCCAACATAGATATTTACTTTTTGGGCATAGGAATATCAGAGACTTCAAGAATTTTTAGGGTAAATTTCAAAAACAAGGAATACAACCAACAAGGGTACAAGTTACGTGACATGTGTCTCTATTTCAGAGACTTTCAATGAAACTTTATGATTTTGAAAACTTTGTCCCGAAATAGATTTGATGCGTGTCTCTATTTTGGAGACTTTTGGGGGAATCTTTGTGTCCTTTTAAACCTTGGCCTGAAATAGAATAATAATGGTTTCTCGGTACATGTGCCTATCACTGCAATTTTTTTCAATAATGAAAGATTCACCAAGATTTTATGGAATTTTCATATAACTAAAATAAAATTGCCAGTACAAATAATATTTCTTGTGTTCAAATTAAAAAAATTTGCCAACAATATTAAATTTTCCCCCCCAAAATAATGGAGGATTCACCAGTATTTTACACCTTTACCTAGAAGGGGGTTTCTTAAATTTTTCTCTGAAGCATGGGAGGCACTCTGCAACTGATCAGCTTCAAATGACCATGAACACACAACTTTGAGTTACTATTGAGCAATGTTTAAGCTCTGAGAAAAAATTGCACTTAGTCGCTGTTAAATGGCCTTGATACCTTGAATCGCTCTGGGTAATTTCTTTGCGGTAAATGTAACAATGACTGGTGAAACCCTATTTATACCCTTAGGGTAGAAACATCCCACTTTCCTTCCACAAATCCTTAGAAAGGAAAACCTCTAGACTCTGGGCCCGGGGATCCCATGCAACTGCACCCTCTAACAAAAGAGGAAGTGGTGATAGAGAATCCTGGAGTCTAAAATCTGGCTGGAACAAAGAAGATAGAAATACTCTGGGACCAGGTCTTAGAGGAAGAGAAACCAAAAAGGAAAGGAAAACACCTAACCCGCAAAGGCAAAGGCTAGAGAAAAACAAAAGGAAAAGAAACAAGGCAAAAGCAAAAAGGGGGACCCGACATTTTGCCCATAAAATGTAGGGACGGGTATGTAGGGCATAACATGTACTTTTCCTTTCCTTTGTGTAATAAAACATAGTTTAAATCCATCATGCCGATATCTTTCTTTCCTGGGTGGACTTCAGAATTTTTTGACATCGCTCACTAATAAAGCTTACTTTCTCCCCTGATCTTTTCCCGTAACACTTCCCATACATAGATATTCGTATTTACACTTTTCTGGAACATAATATTAATTATCATATGTCCGAGGATGTATTCGCGAATACTTCTCCTTGGATATCTCTGAATAGAAGGTATAAGCTAGATTGGGGGTTACACTTCTGGGTTTTAGGGAAAACAATATCCTCTTCTCCTAAATTAGAAGCTGTAATTGAATATTTCATTCTTTAATTGAATCTTTTATTAAGTAAGGTTATAAATGTACTTGTTAAAAAATAATATTTATAGAATAAAAATATTAAAAATCTGACTCTTCTACTTCTTTTTATATAAAAATAGAAAGTAGCAACCTCAATGGTTTTAGATTTGTAGCAATCCCTATTAATAACTCTTTAATGCCGAATATCAATTCTAGGTGAAAATAACACTAAATAGATAATGATAGATTCTATAATATGACAAAGCTTATAAAATAATTAAACCTACTGGATAATTAAGTTTACATCTCAAATGAAGTTAAGTAAAATCTGCCTTACAACTAAGAAAAATGAGTATAATTATTAAGCTCATTAATGTCTCACTTGAGCTACCAACATATAGGCATTACATCACTTTATGAAAATTAATAAGCTAGCCTTTCCTTAATGAAATTAAGCCCCAAAGTACAAATCTTACTTAAGATAGAAATTTAGTTTGTTAGGCTAAAATCTTGACAAGACATCTCACTCATATTTAGGAATAGATTACTTGAAAAATACTGACAAGACAAGAGTGAATTCAAACATTGCATCAATGTTCCTTGTCCTGGAAATTTTCTTGGATAGGGACAAAAAGATTGCAAAAGAAATTTGTGAAAAAATATTCAAAAAAGACATTCTTGGAGATATCGACATTGTCCTTCATAACATTGATGAGGCCTAGATGATCCCCAAAGCAAGGAATTATGGGAAAGCCCTCATGGGGGACAATTTGGCCCCTAGATACCCTATTTTATGGTATGAAAGCATGGAGGCTTTCAACTCATCCCTTGTTTTAGGGGCCAAAACCTAAATTTTATGATGAGTCTCTTACATATCAAGCACCCTGATAACCCCAACTGGTTTGCCATGTACTTAAAAGTTGAAAAATTTGCAGGTTTCGGGGAGGCTCCAGATGGGACAAGCATGGATCTAATGATAAATGTCTTTGACAATGATAGTGAGGAAGATTTGGAGTTGTAGGGAAGGATGCCTTCCTGTGGAGTGGACCCTTCCACCTCGGGTGACATGTATTGGGGTAAAGAAAAAGGATTTCTACTTGGCTAGGAATTCCCTTTTAACGCTTTAAATTTCATTAGATACTATGTTTAAGGTGATATCATTTGACTATTACTCATAGGCTATCATCAACTTATAACCCAATAATTTCCTTTTTGGTTGTCTGGGTACCACTCACAAAAGACTTCAGCTGCATGTTTTCACTATAATTTTGGTTTATATCAAGAGATATACTACAACTGTATAGACATTATAGATACCTACAACATGAAAGATATGTTAATTTTACTTCCTTAGCACAAACATGTGGTATTAATTTAGACTCAGGCCCTATATGAATGAATGGAAGAATTATATTCCTTAATTGGCTGCATTTCTTTTAACGTGTTATATCGTTATTTTGCAGTCCTCTACATAGGCATGACTATTTGTAATGATATAGTTGTTGTTGTGCATGCAATATTGTAAAGATGATTTGATGTGAGAACATTATGCTACCCCCAATTGTAATAATTTTCTGAAGGTATGAGATGTATAAGAGGTGAACTAGATGCTTGGATATTCGACGATTCAATGTAATTATGTTTTTCAACACCAATTTTTTTGGGAAATATGATTTTCTACGAATTAACCTATTTTGCAATTAAGGTTTTTATATTAATTGGTTTAATGCAATTTGATATACATGTGAGGATTAAGTAATACTGAGAGGGGGGTGAATCAATATTACAACACTATAAACTTAAATTTATCAAATTCTAACTTAACCAGATAATTGCTGAAATGAAAAGAACATAAACACAAAACACACAACTCATAACACCATGAATCTTTTCTCAAGGAAACCCTGGACAAGGGAAAACCTTGGTGGGGATTGTGATGAACTATAACTGATTGAATGTTTGAAGATGTTAAGTTGATGATCACCAAGCTGTAGAAATTTAATGCAAGACATTAAATAAGTTAATGTATTGTATTGTCATTGATGTCAACTTGATATAATCTGATTGGTCATATTTATATTGTCAAATACTTCAAAGAACCAAAGAGATAAAGGTTATGTTATCATTAATGCATAAAAGTTCAGCATACACAAAGTGACAATAAACACCAATGGATAGTGCACACCGACAGACATAGAACCCCGAGAAGATTCACAGTAATACTTGAGCAAGATACTCGAGCAAGCATTACCAAGCAGAACCAAGTGATACCCAAGAAAAACTAAAAGTCATAGTGTTTCCCCATGGAAAGAAAACCCCGACAGATAGAAAACCCTAAGGAATAGACAACCCCAACAAACAAAGATGCTCGAGGATAACTGAAGTCAAGACCAAGCAAACAAGGAGTTAAACACCGATCAAAACTGAAGTTCCAAAATGACAAAAGACTTAGTTGGTAGGAGATAATTATGGAGTTAACTGGTTGATTATATTGTTTTCATCACCAAGTTAAAAGCTAGAGATAAGCTAGAGATTTAAAGATAATTTTATTCCAGTTGTCAAAGAGAAATCTATAGGATAAAACTAAAGCATGCTTTAAAACAAGATTTTTGAGATTTTCGGATCACGTCAAGAACAAGAAAGTCAAGAAACTAGAAATCATGAAATCATGTCTATAAAAGAGACAAAATATTCATTATGTAAATTAGGAATGCTGAAGAGAATACTGGTGAAGATTGAATTATTCATACAACCCTAATCATACGAGCTAAAGGAAAGAGCTAAAGATTTTTGCAGACACCGAGCAATAGAGAACGATACAACATTCACTGAGTAGAAAGTAGTGGAGCAAAGGTATTGAATTGGTACATTGATCAGAAAGGTATAATGAGCTTACAATAGATCTAAAAATCTGTAATTCAAGATTGTATTTATGAACAAATCATTATATACCATTTCAGTTTAACCATTGGATCAGAAAGTTTCTTAACCGAGCAGGATCTAAACCATCCTTTATATATTGAGATACATCCCAAGGGGAATCAAAAGGTTTTTCATCTTGATAATCATAGTGAATGCAAAGAGATCAAGTGATTAACTGTTAGTGATAAATCCTCTAACAAGGTCACACTTAACAGTGTGTTTGTAACCGTTAACAGGGTTGGCTCTTCATTGAGATCACTTCAGAAGAGTGAAAATTTTGGGTTACTGGTCCCAAGTGGTTTTTACCCTACCAAGGTTTCCACGTTAAAAATCCATGTGTCAAATATGTATATGGCTCATTGCTTTGATGTTTTTCTTTAAACATTACTAAAACAAGATTGATTGGTAAACACTAAGTCATTTACTGCATTTCGATAAAGTCTAACACTGCTATTCGGTAAAGCCTAAGAATAAAGATTAACAAGGAACTCCAAGCAGTAGTTATTTGATAAGATTGTATAAATGCATACATCTTGTAGGACAAAAGATAACTAGAGGTTTTATATTTCTAATATAAAGTTTTGGTTGGATTATTGGATTAATTATTGAGGCCACTGATCCTCCTCTCTCAGTTATTCTGACAATTGGTATTAGAGATTGTGTGCTTGAAAGGAAGGTTTAACAACCTAAGCTAAAGATCACAAGATAAGAAAGAGGGATGTGCCTAAGATGAACAAAAACAACTTTTCATAATGGTAAAGCAGAATAAGACTCCACCTATCAGGTATTGGAAATGATGTTACTCAATACTTAGATACTGAATATGTGTTGCCCACTGGAACTCATACACTTGATCAATTGAGAGAAAATCATGAACACAACATCATGATGATATAAATTTCTTCTGCTATGTCTGATGTTGAATTTGAAGATGTCAAAACATGCACCACTACAAAGCAGATGTGGGAAAACTTGAAGCTAGTACATGGAGGTGATGTCAATGTGCTAAGGGCTAAGGCAAAAAGCCTAAGAGGAAAATTTGATGAACTTAAAATGAAAGAAGGAGAAAAAATCACTCTGTATAGTGGTAGAATTAAAGAGGTTGTAAATGCCATCCAAGGAGTAGGAGGTGTACTTGAAGAAGAAACAGTGGTAAAAAAAATTCTTAGAACCTTGTTGCATGTTTATGCTATTAGATTGTATTCTATACAATAAATGAGAGTAGTAGAAAACAACAATGTTACTCTAGAATATAGTCTAATTGGTAGACTAATTTCATTTGAGATGAATAACTATGATAATAGTATCTTACCAAATATTGAATCTGCATTCAAATCTTCTTTGAAAATAAGTAAATCAAGTCATAGACACACTATGAGAAATGATAGTGAAAGTGATAGTGATGACCAAGAATTTGATGAGATTGAAGCACTAATGGCTAGAAGATTGCAGAGAGGCAAAGGTAAATACAAAGGTAAATTACCATTGGTATATTTTAATTGTAAAGAGATCAGACACTTTGCTGCTAGATGTCCTGACAAAACAAAAGATAAGAGAAGTAATGACAGAACTTATGAAAAGAAGTTTGATAGAGGTGATGATAGAGATTACCAAAGCAACCAAAAATCTGATAGAAGAGATACCCAAGACTATAAGGAAAAAGGGAAGAAATCTTGTTACCTAGCTGAGAAAAAAGCTGGAAATACTAACACCGAGTCTGATGAAGATATTGAGACAATGTTTGTAGCTATGAAGGATGATTCAGACAAAGAGGAAAGGTATGTAGAAACTGCACTCATAGCTAAGGTTAGTAAAAATGATGTCTGGATTATTGATAGTGGCTGCACTCACCACATGACTGGTGATAAAGAAAAGTTTGAAACTTTTGAATACTATAATGGTGGATCAGTAAGAATAGGTAATGACTCACCTTGTCCAGTTGAAGGTAAAGGAACCAAAATGCTAAATAATCTGATCAGATGTGAGAATGAATACTGGGTGAAAAGGCTTAACTATAATCTATTGAGTGTTTCACAACTGAATAACATAGGCCACTGAGTTGCATTCAAGAAAAAAGAGGCCAAGATATTTAATGAATCAGGAAGACTGATTGGTACTGGTAAGCAGACAAAAGGTAACCTATTCTATCTTGATAGCATAGATACCACTTGTTTAATGGATAGAAATGAAGACATATGGTTGTGACATAAAAGATTATGTCATGTGAACTTTGATAACATGGTTAGGATAAGAAATAAAAGGAAAGTAAGAGGCTTACGGAGCATGTCAAAACCCGACCATGTGATGTGTAAGAATTGTCAAAAAGGTAAAATGACAAAGTCTAATTTCAAGAGAAAAACACACATCTAATGCTATTCTAGAATTAGTCCATACTGACCTATGTGGACCAATGAGAACACATAGCTACTATGGTGACAGGTAATTCATTCTATTTTTTGATGATTACTCTAGAATGATGACTGTTATGTTTTTAAAATAAAAATCAGAAGCATTCAAGATGTTTAAATGGTATAAATCTATAGTGGAAAAACAAAGTGGAAAGGATCTAAAATGTCTCAGATCAAATAGAAGAGGAGAATTTGTTTATGATGAATTCACTAACTTCTGTAACGAGCATGAAATTCAAAGATAGGTTTATGCACCAAGAAAACCACAACACAATGGGATTGCTGAAAAAAGAAATAGATCAATTGTTGATTGTGCTAGAACATTGATGATTGAGAAAGGAATCACTCAAATATTCTAGAGAGAAGCTGTTAGCACTACTGTCTATACATTGAACTGAGTTCAATTGAAGAAATAGACAAATAAGACACCCTATGAGCTATGGTATGGATACACACCCAATGTAATTTACTTCAAAATTTTTGGAAGTCAATGTTATATTTTGAAAGAAGATAGAAATAGAAAGCTTGAGTCCAAAGGTGATGAAGGAATATTTCTAGGTTATTCTACCAAGAGCAAGGCTTATAAATGTCTTAACAAATTCTCTAACAAAATAATTGAAAGTGAAAATGTCAAAGTAGATGAATTTTCCAAGAAAAATGATGAGAAAAGAAAAAAGGAACTAGAAGACTACAATAGGTTTTAATACTATAAAGAACCTGACACTTTGCTCGAGAAATAGTGTATCACTCCCGAGCGACATAACAATGCACCCAAGCATCAGGCTGCAAACACTGAAAGTCAAGAAATTGCTCAAAATGATGTACCGAGTGATGAAGATATAAATGAAGGTCAAGATGATGATCAAAATGATGAACAAAGAGTTGAACCAAAAATTTCCAAGTATGTCAGAAGATACCATCCACAAAACCAGATCATAGGAGACAAAAAGGCTAGAATGAGAACAAGAAGTAAGTCACTAAACACTAGATGTTTAATTTGTGATTTTGAGCCTAAATATGTCTATACTGCACTTGAGAATCGAGAATGGGTCAGTGTCATGAATGAAGCAATTGAGTAGATTGAGAAGATTAGTACATGGACACTAGTACCAAAACCAGATGACAAGAATGTCAGGGTGATACCACAATAGTGGGTTACACTTTTTTGCCTAAACGGACATTGAACTCTACATTTTGAGAAAAACGTTCACATTTGGATGCATATTGTCGTTAAACTGTTTGAAATCGGATGACAAAGTAAACTAAAGTCTTTTAGGATTTTCTGTCTAGATTTTAAATATATATTTTTAATTTATTTTTGAATTGATTTTAATGGTTTTTTTTTTCTCCCACTAAAACTGCTATGTTGCTGAAAACATATTTTTCAAAAAGGTACAATGACTTCGTACAACATAACTTTTTTTCTAAGATAGATATTGATG
>MU225498.1:295589-314931 GCA_018584345.1 Thuja plicata | reverse complement strand
ACATGCATATACACATATATATACACATATACATGCATATATATACATATACATGCATATATACACATATATATACACATATACATGCATATACATATATATATACACATATACATGCATATATATACATATACATGCATATATACACATATATATACACATATACATGCATATACACATATATATACACATATACATGCATATATACACATATACATGCATATATACACATATTTACAAATAATATATATTAAAAAACATTAAAAAATGTATATACAAACAATATATATTATAAAACAATAAAATATTCCAATTAAAAACGTGAAAAACCTGATTAATAGACGTTCGATGAAACGGAAGCCCTGGCAGCCACTATCCCTTTCAACCAAGCCGCAACAGTCGCAATGACTGTTTCGGCGGGTTTATCCGCTAAAATAACCCTAGTTACTTTCGATCGAAAGTAACTAGGTTACTTTCGATCAAAAGTACCTAGTTTAGGTACTTTCGATCGAAAGTAAGTCTATTTCAATCGAAAGTATTTAGTATTTTCGATCGAAACAAAGAAAAATATTTTAGAGGGTCACGCTTTTCGAGACGAATTCCTTCCTCCCGAAAAGTGTAACCTACTATTGTGGTATCACCCGTCATCGGTACCAAATGGATATTCAAAAACAAGTTGAATGAGAATGGAGAAGTCACAAGAAACAAAGCAAGACTAGTATGCAAGGGGTATGCACAAGAAGAAGGTATTGACTATGGTGAAACCTTTGCACCCGTTGCGAGGCTAGAAGGGGTAATAATTTTACTTTCTTATGCTACATTCAAAGGATTCAAGGTATACCAAATGGATGTCAAATCTGCATTCCTAAATGGAATACTAGAAGAAGAAGTATACATTGAACAATTAGAAGGGTTTGTTAATCTAGACAAGAAGAACATGGTATGTAGACTACAAAAAGCCTTATATGAATTAAAACAAGAACCTAGAGCATGGTATGAAAGACTTCATTCCTATCTCATAAGTATTGGATTTGTAAGAACAAGTGAAAACAATAATCTGTATTTAAAAGAAGATATTGATGCTAACATTCTGATTGCTAAAATATTTGTTGATGGCATCATATTTGGAGGCAATGATATGTTATGCAAATCATTTGCTGTTGAAATAAGCAAAGAATTTGAGATGTCTATGTTTGAGGAGATCAAATTCTTTCTTGGTCTATAGATTCTTCAACAAGATGCATGCATCTACATAACTCAATCTAAATACACCAAGGAAGTGCTAAAGTTATTCAACATGGAAGATTCCAAACTAGTTGGAAAACCTATGGTAACCGGATGCAAGCTGACAAAAGAAGACAAGTCAACCGAGGTAAATCAGACCTTATATAGATCAATGATTGTAAAGCTAATGTATGTTGTACATACTAGAGAAGATATAGGACATGCAGTTGGAATAGTTGCAAGATTCTTTGCTAATCCCAAGGAATCACACATGACTGCTGTTAAAAGAATTCTAAGATATCTAAAGAATACCGAGGACTATGGTCTATGGTATAAGAAAGAAGGCAAATTTGAGCTTCAAGTCTATATAGATGCTGATTGGGCTGGAAACTTAGATGACATGAAGAGAACAATAGGAGGAGCATTATTTATGGGTGACATACTTGTCACATGGATAAGAAAGAAGCAAGGATGCATCTCACAATCTACTACAAAAGTAGAGTATGTGGCTGTTGCTGCAAATTTCTCTAATATTGCATGGATCAAGCAATTGCTGGAAGGTATGAATATGAAAATGATTGATCTGGTAATTATCTTTTGTGACAATACTAGTGCAATTAACATTTCAAAGAATACTATCATGCATGCTAAGAAAAATCATATTGCAATCTAGTATCATTACTTAAGGGAACAAGTACAAGAAAAAGAGGTAATACTAGAATATGTGCAATCAAAAGAATAATTGGCAGACACATTTACAAAGCCATTTCCTAAAGATACATTTGAGTACCCGAGGAAAAGACTAGGTGTCATACCCTTGTCTACTAATCACTAAGGTGACTAGGAGGTTGCATAAGCTACACATTATCAGAAGATCATTCACGTTGATGTAAGAAAAGAGATGGACTGCAAAGATATATCAGTACACAACAAGGTACTTATTGAAGACATTATATTTTTCCATTAGTATATACAAGGAAAACCATGATCTACACCATCGGTCTACACTACATCGATAGATAGGGCACAACACTACCCGATGCCAAGGTTACCCGATATTGCCAAGTACAAATCATCCTGACAAACACTATTTAGTGTTACCCAATGAAGAAAAGGACAAGAGAACCCAACGAGTGACCAACAGTGCAACCTGACGGAACAATAAAGAGAGGAACCCAACAGATGAAGAGAAGCCAATGATCAGTTCAACAAAGGAACACCGACAAACTTTCAGTTCAACCCGATGGTCAAGAACCGACAGTCAGTTACATCCCGCAAAAAGTGGATCTGACTTTCCACGTCATATAAATCACTAAAGTTTTATATTTAGCTTCTTGGTTTGTTTTAAATCCATTATGTGTAGAGAAAGTAATGTAATTATTATTATTTTAATCAATTTAACTATTTTAAAACATGCAAACTAAAAGATCAAGGTCAAGTTGTATACCTTGGATCTAGAGTTAACTTTGTAATGCGTGATTCTAGAATAGGTCAAATACTTGTATAAATAGATTCTCAGACTATTGTGAACATATTGTTCGATGATGATTTAGCCACTAAGATAATCTAAGGATCAGACAAGATAATTCATGTAGAAGGAAAAAAAAGGATCAATTCATTTTCAAGAATAGAACACAGGCTACCGAAGAGTAGAGAAAAGGTATTAATCAATCACTATAGGTAATATTCATAATATGAGAGCTTTAATGGATCTTTGATCAATAATAATAGATTGCATATAGTCAGGTCAAACATATTGTACTCATTCTAACAAGTGTAGTACACTTAAGAAATCCTTACAAGAAAGGTGGACTTAACAGTCCTATTGTAAATCTCTTAACCGAGTGCACACTTAAATCAGTGTTGCTAAAGCTCTTAACAGAGTAGATATTAACAGGTCTCCACTTTAATAATCCTAACATGGTAGATCATCAGAAGTGATCAATTGTAAGCCTTTACCGGCTCCCTTCCATTCTGCAGATAGTGAAGTTTTTTGGGTGCCATCCCCACCGTAGTTTTTACTTCCTAACAGGAGTTTTCTGCGATATCATATCTTGTGTAATGTGTTTATTACTTTCATGAATGTTTCTATGAATGATTGCAAACAATTAAAGATTATGAATTAATACTACTTGCATAAGAAAGAACATAAAAAATGGTTGGTAATCCAATAAAGATTGTTTACTAATGATGAAAGGTGAAAAGAGTTAAAAGTTTTAGAGGTACTGATTTGCCCCTCCCCTCTCATTACTACTTCCCATTAATCCTAACAATTGGTATCAGAGCTAAATATCTTCTTGGAAATCTTGAAGGCTTAAGAGGAAAGATCATACAATGGAGAAGTACAAACTTGATAAAAATATTGAGAACAAAAATCTTGAAATACAAATGTTCTATGAATAGTATTAAAAAGAAAGAGTTAAGATGAGAGAGTTGCTGGATGAGAGGAAAGGTATGGCAACTTGGAGCAATGAAAAATATTATCAAGAAGAAGAGATTCTAGATTTCTTTAAATCTTTAGGATCAATACAAGTATTGCATTAGACACATCATAAGAGATCACAAATCTAAAGGAGATCAATCAACATCTGACAGAGAAAATAAAGATGCTGCAAATCGGTCAAGAGACCTAGATGGTAAGAATGATTGATGTGATGAGTTCTGCTAGACAAGTTGAAATAGAAAGAACACTAGCTATTGATGATAGGAGGAAGATTACATAGAAGCTAAAAGAAAAGGAGTTAGAAATTCAAACACATGTTGAGCATCACCACGAGATTACAAATCACATTATTCTTACGAGTCAAGAAGCAGATAGAATGAATATAGAACTTGTTGAAAGAGTACAGGATATCGGTGAACTAAGAAAAGAGAATGAGAAACTAAAGCATGAGGTTAGAGTTCAGCAAAAACATAATGAAATTATCAGAAAGGCTAAGGAAAGAAATAAAATAATAGATGATTTTCTTGAAGGACAATGAAGAGTCAACAACAACAACGGTCTAGGATTTACTGAAAATGGAGAATCATCAAATCAAGCCAATCCAAAGAATGTCTATGAAAATATAAGACAAGGAAAGCTTACATGGAAACACTGTGGAAAGCAAGGCCACACATCAAATGTGTATAGAGGTAAAATGAAAGGTATTCCTAAACTTACATCTTCATTCATAGGATTTTGTTATAAATGTAACAAGAAAGGACATAAAGCATATGCATGTAAGTCTAACATGGAAAAAACAAAGAAGAAAACCTACATGGATAAATAATGTCCTACATGAAAGATGAATGGGCACACAACTAATGAATGTAGGAAAAAGAAAAGGCAAGCATGGAAGCCTAAAGGTCAAGAAACTCCCTATCAACCAAAGAGAATCGTTAATCAATATGTATGGGACTACAGTACTTGGATAAACTATACAAAATGTGGTAGATATGGTCACATTGCTGCAAAATGTATGAGGGCATGGACCAAAAGTTCTAGAGGTTGGACAAACCCTGGAATGACATGCTTACACTGTCACAAAGTTGGTCATCTCAAGAAAGATTGCAAAGACCGAATGACAGAGACAAGCATTTATCCTAATGGAAACACCATTGAAGATATCCAAAGGGCTAGAGACAAAATGTGGAGAAAATATTCAAGCAATGATGAAGTTGGACCAAGAAATGCAAATGGTGATACCCCATCCAATCGATCTTGTGACATCACCACCCTCACTTAAGCTAAACAAGTAAGTATGGAGTTGCACTACACCAAGTCATATTTTGCATCACTTCCATTATACAATTGATAGATAGTCAAAATCTGCATGAATAAATATGCATATTATGTTACTTGTTATAATTTTGAGAAATCAACCCCGTCGATAAACACATACCAAAAATAATCAGTGAATATAAAGGATGAGCTATCCACACTTACCAAGAATTGTCGGTCAACACATAAAATGGCTAAGTTGCTAATGTAACCTGACACCCATCAGTAAGGAAGAAAATTTATAAAGTTGTCATGACAGAATACCGATATCTGTCGGTGAAAGCAAACAACTTAATAGCCATCCCGAGCATTGCAACAACACTGACAATGATTTTGAAAGTCTTCCCAACAAACTCCATCTTCATGACCCAACGAGTCATTGAACATTTATGACATACTTAGGGAAAAAGTCTATAAATACTCAATGGGAGCACTTCATTTTGCACCTGCAATTTGAAGAGAAAAAGCAGAGAAAAACTAGAGCGATAAAAGATCAGATAGTAGAGTGACCTCAACTTGATCCAACACACAGAAAAAATATCATTCACCAGTATCATGGATCGAAGTAAGTACCTAAGGCATCAAAGAACTCTGTTGTTATTTTCAAGAAAGCCCTAAATTTGAAAAATGATGGCAACCATTTCAAGAACTATAAAGATCAAGAATGATAAGAAAGAAGAAAATGGTTAGGTTGATAAAGGATAGCACCTGTGTAGAACCAAAGTACAAGATATGCCCAAAGATTGCATTGCAACCTGATGAATCCGATGCACTTTGTAAAATTCCACCTAGGGTTTTGCTGATAAAGGATGCAAGGTCCTACATTCACTACAAGATCGCTGAAATAGGTGATCTGGAGATGGATGAAGCTTACAAGAAGCTATGTGATGCAGAAGGGAACCTGAAGGAAGAGCACAAACACTTAGAGGTTAAAGGGATAACTAATTCCCTATATTTCCCAAGGGACTTCAAAACTAAATGGAGTAGGTTAGTTTTGAGCAGAATGCATGATTAGAAGCTATGGTTAGATCAACCTAAGAAAATCACTAAGGATATCCTTCATTCTGTAACTGGTTATCCAATAACTGACAAGCCTAAGGCACATAAGCATCCCTCCAGGCCAGAAGTTAAAAAGCTCATAAAAGCTATGTGGGATAATAGAGGCCTTAAGGTTAACGCCATCACCGACAAAGATCTGAGATTCGGTTCATGTGTAATTAGGTACAATATCTTCCAAGCAAGCAGGCTTAACAAAATTGTATCTACAATAGTAAGCACAACTTACAAGATAGTGACAAAGGGCATACAAATGGATCTATGTGAGATCCTGTTGAAACAACTTGATTAGAACATGACTATAATAAGGTCTGCAAAGACTAACACATGTAAGTTTGGCTCACTTATCATGTGTATATTTTTCTACTTTCAAGAATACTTTCCTTTAGTAGGCAAAGTAAAGTGGGATACAAAAAAACCAGTCACATCATAGATTAATGACCTTATCAAGTCATTAGGAGATAATTTTGATTCAGTTATGACTTCATACTTCCTTGAATTCAAGGAAAAGATGGTGGAAAGAGTAAGGATCCCTGAGCAACTAATTGAAAAACATAGGGATGAGATATATTTTATGGCGGATACAGACTTTACCCACATAAAACTAGTTGTACCAAGAAAAATTTGGTTAGCCCCTCTTGATTATGAAATCAACAAAGAGCAAGCAACCAATGCTATTGATGCATTGATCAATGAGCCAATTGACATCAAACAACCAAGGTTTGGCACTTATGAAGAGGCCAGGTCAAAGATAAAAAGAGGCCTAGAAATAAAAAAGACTGTCAACAAGAAGAATAACATGGTTAAGAATCTTAAAAAGATTCTATCAGTTAATGAGGAGGAACAAGAAAAAATAGAGGAAACCGATGAATAGGGTACCATCGGTGAAGGGAAAGATGAGAATAAATTAGATTATGAGGCAACTAAATCTAATACACCTCCACCTCCTACAAAGAAACAAAGGACAAGGAGCCAAACTGCTAAGACCGATACCGCACCTCTTAAGAAAGGTCAAGTAAGGACCTATAAGAGGAAGAAACCAACAAAGAAAAAAAAGAAGAAAACAGGGAAACAAACACCCACTAAGAGGAGGAAAAGAATGGTCAGGACTAAAACTGACATTGAGGATTCTAAAGAGGATGAGCCTGAGGTAGTGAAGAAAAATTTCAGAAATCAAACAATTGAGGAGGCTGCTAAATCTATTGCTGCATATAGCACCATGTATGACAAGAAAATCAGACAATGGGATACACTTAAAATAGAGGACCAAAATAAGATACAAGAGGAAATCATCAGGTCAATGGTAAAATTCAAATATGTACCAGCTAAATTTGTCAACCAAATACCCAAAGAGATGGGTAACAAAATATCTCAACAATGGTCATATGCTCTACAAAATGAAAGAGAAGCAAGGGAGAGGGTACTTGTCACACTTATGCCTCCCGAATCTAAGATAGAAGAAATCAAAGAAATAATGAAGAAGCACTCAAGAAAATTTGTAGCCAAGATAAGAGCTTACAAACTGCTAGAGGATAAGTTTATAGAGCTGGACAAAATGACCAAGCCTAAATGGAGACAACTCCTAGATCTGCTTGCAGAGTCAACAAGTCATGAGAATCAATTGCTTCTCATTGACACACCTCATGTAGAGGAGGAGAAAGATAAGGAAAGTCCTAAGCACATTGCTTTGGACAATGTTGAAGATATGGAACCCATATATTTGGACAAATTCATAGATGATCTTGACATTCAAGAGATCACACATTATGATTCTGATAAGGATCCACAAAAAGAAGATGATGTAATATTTATATCTCTTAAGGATCAGGAAAAGAAACAAGAGTTGAAGACAACAGGGCATAAAGAAATGAATGTTTCTGATGAGACATGGTAGGACACTTCAGTCATTGAAATAATAGAACTAGACCTTGCAGAGAAAATACAAAAAGCTGAAGATGTCACCACTCAAAAAGACCAAACCGATGAGCATGACACCACTCTAGATACAACACAAGCTAGCACATAAAGAAATATGCCAATATTGATGAAGGCCATCAATATACTAGAAGGTAATGAAGGATCTACTATAGAAGATACAAGCACACCCAAGGATAAGGGTGATGCAGAAGCAAACAACACCACATATGACACAAAGGACACAACTGCAGATCAAGCTGCAACCGATGATCAGAAAGATAAGTCTACTGATCAAAGTAAAGAGGAAGCACAAAAGGTAGAATAGGACATGCATAAAGAAAAGAGTGAAGAAGCAAAGAAAGATGAGATGGAGAGGAAAATAGAAGAAAAATCTGCAGTGACACCCAAGGTTGATGGAGAGACGTCTTCACAAAATTGACAGGTGCACCCCAAGCAAAAAACACAAGAAGCATCTTCAACAAAGCCTTCACCAAGCACTTCAGAGAGGAAAAATGAACTAGCAATGGTATTTCATACATCTACATCAACACAAATATCAAAGAAGAAGAAGAGCAAGCATAAGAATCCAGTCACTCTGGATGAAATCATTGAGATTCCAGTTTGTGATCCTAGGACATTGGATTCAATTGAATTAACAAAGTATGCAAGACTTTGTGAGAGAAAAGAAATGCAAGAAAAATTGAGAAAAATCACAAAGGAAGATAAGGTACTTTAAATAGCATGAGGAATACTTCAACAAATTGTACCAGATGTAGATATTGATCAAACAACCCCAATTCTTGATCAATTAGTGGTTCTCACAGATGCAATCACATCTTAGAACATAGATGCTGAGAAGGTCATGGAAGAAAGACTTGAACAGAAATATGAGTTCATGCTAGCAGAAAAGATAAGCCAAGAAGTGGCATTGCAAAAGGTAAAGCTTTCTGAATTGGTTAGCATAATAGATACAATAATCTCATAAGCTATAACATTGATACAAAAGTTATGCATGCTAGATCAACTCAAGAAGGAGTATACCAAAAAGATAACACAAATAGATGTTGATCTTCAAACAAGTGCACAAAGTCTCATGAATAGTGAAGAGGCAATAAAATTTCACAATGAGCAACTCAAGCAAGCTCAAAAATTGAGACAAGACATTCAGATTGCAGAGACCAAGTTTAGAGATAAGGTAAATGATCTTCAAGCACAACTCTTACCAACACTCTCACTACTGCAGCAACATATGACAGAGGCAAAAGCACTAATTTCCACCTCATAAATGTCTGTCCTAGACAACATTTATGATATGCATGCATGGCTAGAGCTAGAGAACATGGCACTAGAACTACTAAAAGAAAAATGGGAGAAATTGCTCGAAGATATCAAGAACACCCACTCACATATTCTTGACACATTGTAAGTTACACATTTTTGTCACATTTTTGGCATCTTATAAGTTGTACATATTTGTCATGAGTATCAAATAAAGGGGGAAGTGATATGTACATATAGTTTAGTTAGTATAAAGGGGGAAATGATGTGTACAATCAAACATTTGAAAGAGCAAAGAACATGGAATGTATAGTATAGAGGAAAGTATACATGTACATATACTTATACTATACCGATGCATACAGTTAGGGGGAGTCATATAATGACAAAGATATATACATGGTGTACATACTAAACACTTTAGTATTATGCACATATCAGTTTTTGACACTAATGTCAAAGGGGGAGATTGAAGGCATTATATTTATCCATTAGTTTATACAAGGAAAAACATGATCTACACCATTGGTCTACACTACACCAACGGATAGGGAACAACACTACCTAACACCAAGGTTACCTGATACTGCGAAGTACAAAGCATCTTGATAAACACTATTCAGTGTTACCCGATGACAAAAAGGACAAGGGAACCCGACGAGTGACCAACAGTGCAACTTGATGGAACAACAAAGAGAGGAACCTGATAGATGAAGGGAACCCAATGATAAGTTCAACAAAGGAACACTGAAAGAATTTCAATTCAACCCGACGGTCAAGAACCGATAGTCAGTTACATCCCGCAAAAAGTGGATTTGACTTTCCACGTTAGATAAATCACTGAAGTTTTATATTTAGCTTCTTGATTTGTTTTAAATCCATTATGTGCAAATAAAGCAATGTAATTAGTATTGTTTTAATCAATTTAACTATTTTAAAACATGAAAACTAAAAGATCAAGGTCAAGTTGTATACCTTGGATCTAGAGTTAACTTTGTAATGCGTGATTCTAGAATAGGTCAAATACTTGTATAAATAGATGCTCAAACTATTGTGAACATGTTGTTCAATGATGATTGTAGCCACTGAGAGAATCTAAGGATCAGACAAGAGAATTCATGCAGAAGGATAAAAAAGGATCAATTCATTTTCAACAATAGAACACAGGCTACCAATGAGCATAGAAAAGGTATTAATCAATCACTATAGGTGATATTCATAATATGAGAGCTTTAATGGATCTATGATCAATAATAATAGATTGCATATAGTCAGGTCAAACATATTATACTCATTCTAATAAGTGTAGTACACTTAAGAAATCCTTTTAAGAAAGGTGGACCTAACAGTCCTATTGTAAATCTCTTAACCAAGTGCACACTTAAATCAGTGTTTCTAAAGCTCTTAACAAAGTAGATCTTAACAGGTCTCCACTTTAATACTCCTAATAGGGTAGATCATCAGAAGTGATCAATTGTAAGCCTTTACCGGCTCCCTTCCATTCTGTAGATAGTGAAGTTTTGTGGGTGCCATCCCCACCATAGTTTTTACTTTCTAACAGGAGTTTTTTGTGATATCATATTTTGTGTTATGTGTTTATTAATTTCATGAATGTTTCTATGAATGATTGCAAGAAATTAAAGATTATGAATTAATACTATTTGCATAAGAAAGAACATAAAAAATGGTCGGTAATACAATAAAGATTGTTCACTAATGATGAAAGGTGAAGAGAGTTAAAAGTTTTAGAGGTACTGATTCACCCCTCCCCTCTCAGTACTACTTCCCATTAATCCCAACACTTATTTGCACCGAACATCAGAGTAATTGACGGAGAGGAAATTCAAGGAATATAGTATGATAAAGAAAAAGATAGAGTTTGGCATTGCTGTCAAAGGGAAAGAAGTATTTAAAGGGAGAGATATAATTAGGTAGAGATTATATCCATATGAAATATCTTCCATGATCATAGAAAGGGAAAGAAATATATACTTATGGAGAGAAGTATTCAGTAAAGAGCTATCCATCAAAAAAAGAAATAGTCAAAGGGAGAGAAAACATCAGAGAAAGATTTAAAGAAATAACCATCCATCCAAGGGAGAGACAAAGACATAATTTCTACATCTATTGAGTGAAGGGAATGAAGAATGAAGAAAGTAATCTGCAAGAATCAAATCTAAGCTAGAAGAGCTTACCAAGAGCTAGATATTTGTATTGGTTATAGAACATAAATTTTGGTAGAAATTATGGAACTACAACTAATATATTTCATAATGTATTATGTAGTATGTTGACATCAATGCCAAAGGGAGAGATTGATGAACTATAATTGATTGAATGTTTGAAGATGTTAATTTGATGATTACCAAGCTACAGAAAGTTAATGCAAGACATTAAATCAATTAATGTATTGTATTGTCATTGATGTCAACTTGATATAATCTGATTGGTCATATTTATATTTTCAAAGACTTGAAAGAACCAAAGAGATAAAGGTAATGTTATTAGTAATGCATAAAAGTTCAGTATACACAAAGTGATAACAAACAACAATGGATAGTGCACATTGATAGACAAAGAACCCCAAGAAGAGTCACAGTGATACCCGAGAAAGATACCTAAGAAAGCATTACCAAGCAGAACCAAAATGATACCCGAGCAGAACTAAAATTCATAGTTTTGCCAGACGAAAAGACAACCCCAATGGACAGACAACCCTGAAGGACAGAAAAACCTGACAAACTTAGATGCCCAAGGACAACTAAAGTCAAGACCAAGAAAACAAGGAGTTAAACACCAATCGGAACTGAAGTTCAAAAATGATAAAAGAAATAGATGGCAGGAGATAATTATGGAGTTAACTGGTTGATTATATTGTTTTCCTCGACAAGTTAAAAGCACGAGAGAAGCTAGAGATTTAAAGATAGTTTTATTCCAATTGTCAAAGAGAAAGCTATGGGATAAAACTAAAGCATGCTTTAAAACAAGATTGACAATATTTTTGGATCACATCAAGAACAAGAAAGTCAAGAACCTAGAAATGGTGAAATCATGTCTATAAAAGAGATGAGCTATTCATTATGTAAATGAGGAATACTGAAGAGAAAACTAGTGAAGATTGAATTCTTCATATAGTCCTGACCATACATTCTAAAGGAAAGAGCTAAATATTTCTGTAGACACTGAGCAACAGAGAAACATACAACATTTACCGAGAAGAAAGAAGTGGAGAAAAGGTATTGAATTGGTACATTGATTAGATTGGTATAATGAGCTTACAATAGATCTGAAAATTTGCAATTCAAGATTGTATTTATGAACATATCATTATATACTATTTCAGTTTAACCATTGGATAAAAAAGTCTCTTAACCGAGCACAATCTAAACCATCCTTTATATATTGAGATACATCCCAAGGAGTTTCAAAAGGTTTTTCATCTTGATAAGCACAGTGAATGTGGAGAGATCAAGTGATTAACTCTTAGTGATAAATCCTCTAACAAGGTTGCACTTAACAATGTGTTTGTAACCTTCAACGGGGTTGGCTCTTCAATGAGATCACTTCAAAAGAGTGAAAATTTTGGGTTATCGGTCCCAAGTGGTTTTTTCCCTAACATGATTTCCACATTAAAAATCTATGTGTCAAATGTGTACTAATTAAGTAAAAGAAGGATTTGAAAGGTCCCAAAACCTTGTACAAAAGATTAGAAGATATACATTACTGATCAACCTTCAAGGAGAATCAAACCAAAAAGGAACAGGGGCCCAAAAACTTACAATGAGAAACATAAACAAAGGAACATAGAAAAAGGTTGCACAGCAAAAAAGGACAGCAAGAAAGACAACCCAAAATAAAGAGACAGCTATCAATTGTCCCTCAAATCTTTCACCTGCTCTACAAGAAACTCCATGTTGCAGACCAAAATATTTAGTTCTTCAAGATTCGCATATTTTTCTTCACACAGGCATGGGTTATCACACCCTCTTTATCATCTTTGCTTTGTTCCCCTCTGTTAGTCTCCATCTTCTAAACTATGTTCTTTCTATGATCGATAGAAGCTTTCAGAATGTGAAAGCTTTGATCACTTATCTTCTTCAAAGTATTCGTCATCTTTTCAACTTTTTCTTCAAGGGTAGAAATTCTAGCTTCATGGTGACTTTCCTCAGCCTCTTTACTCATGTTGTGTAATTTATCTTTCATGACCAACAATGTGCCTCCCATCTCCTCGAAAGCCTCCCCTTTTTGCAAATCTTCCATCCAGTCTTCCAGGCATGAGGCCATAGGTTTTTCACCAAATGTGGATGCCTTAATCATATTCACCATTTTACCTTTCTCTTTAAGGTTTGCTTTCATAGAAACATATTCTTGGGCTATAGTGGCCATGAATCGGCCAGAGGAAAGGATGTAATCTTTATGATCCTGATCAATGTTCAAACCATCCCTCTTGCTGGTAATTTTTGTGTTGACCTCAGTAATGTCGGCAACTTCTTGCTTCTTACATTGAGTTTCCACCCTTACAAAATTAGTGCCCTCATCCCTGCCACTGTTATCCATAGTGTCCCCTCTTTTATCATCATTTTTCATTTTCTTCTTCTTTGTTATCACCGAGATTTCATTTAAATCCTCCTCCTCATCTAGAAAGACACCACAATACCCTTATTTTTGGAATCACCCTTCTCATTTTTGATAGAAGATAAATTATTTCTAATAAAAGAATTTTTTCTTTTTTCACACTTTGGAATGGTGTCCTCATACTCAGTCTTGATTTCTTCCAGCTCAAACTCCTCATCCGAGCCTTCCCACCTTTGTTTGTTTTTTGGATTCTTGCTGGAAGAACTCCCTTTCAAATTCCCTTTCTCTTTTGGAGTATTCTTTATCTCATCCTCAGTATCTACGTTGAATTTATCTCCTGAGTCATACTCCTCATTGTCTTCATCGCCTAGAGAATTGCCTTTAAGAATCGGTCTTTCAACCTTTCTCATTTTAAGACTTTTGTAAATTAAAACCATTAACCCTTGATGTGACATGTGGTCACTGAAAGGGTTAGTTTGAATCTTTTTCATGGTATGATTTAGTGAACTCATAAGGTAAAATGGAATGATGATCTTCTTATCATGCCTAAAGTGTTTTAAAATTACAAAATGGTGCCCGTAGGCCCTAGAGAATCTACCATCAAGAGTCAAATAAAAGAATGTTGCATACAAAATGAATCTCCAAGGGCGGATAATATTAGGGCTTATGAAGCCACCTACCTGCTTAACCAATCTTGTAGCCTCAATATCATCCTCAGGGAATCTAGAACGAGCTCTATCCAAATAGCTCTTGTCTTGATAGAATTTCATACCCTTCTGGGGTAAATCCATGGCCTCTGCAATTAGCTCTTCGTTGATGTCCACCAAGAGATTATGGAAGTGAATGATGAAATTATTTTTCCATTAGTATACTTAGTGAAAAACATTGACAAAGCATTATCGGCAGACGACAAGCATTACCGGTGAACCACAAGCAGTACTGGTGAAATGCAAGCATACCCGATAGAACAAAGATTTGGAGAAAAATGCTAAGTATAAAAGTGACAAGAATCACCGGTGACCACAAGCATTACCGGTGACACAGTTTTCAAAACTAACCTGACAGGAATAGAAAAGGCATACCCGATGACAAGTTCAAGAAAGGAACACCGACGACCAAGAAAACTGACCATTAGAACCAATAGACAGATAAAGTACCCACAAATTATGGATATGATTTTTACACGATGGATAAAGAAATGTAATTCTATTTATAGAGTTTTATTTTGTTTTAAATCATAATTTGATGGTTATGCAAGCTTTATGTAAATGCTTTAAAGCATCCTAATGGATCTAAAGCATATCTAACTAAAGATCAAGGTCAAGTTGTATACCTTGGATCTAGAGTTAACTTGCGATGCATGAATCAAGAATTGAACCTAAACTAGTATAAATAGATGTTCATACTCAATTGTGAGAACATGAATTCTTTATTATTGATATCCATGAAGAGCATCTAAGGAGTAGAAGGCAAAATTCATGCAAAGATCAGAAACATAGTACATCAGTTATCAAGAACACATAGAGGCTACCAATGAGCAGATAAAGGTATTATTCAATCATGGAAGGATGATTACTAGTATGTATGAAGCTTTATAGGATCTATTATCAGCAATTAAAGATTGCATTTATAATCAGATCAAATACTTATGTAGTTGCATTCTAACAAGTGCATCACATCTAAAATCCTTTTGTAGAAGGTGAACTTAACCGTTCTTTCCAAATCTCTTAGTAGAGTGCACACTTAACAGTGTTGCTAAAGCTTCAAACAAAGAAGATCTTAATAGGTCTCCACTGTAATACTCCTAACAGGGTAGGTCATTAGAAGTGACCGATTGTAAGCCTTAACCAGCCCCTTCTTATCTGTAGATAGTGAAGTCTTGTGGGTAACAATCCCCACCATAGTTTTTACTTCCTTAACATGAGTTTTCTGCGATATCATATCTTGTGTCATGTGTTATCTATTTTCATGAATGTTTCTGATATGGTTACATACTAAAAAGAATGTATGATATGATTACATATGCATAAAGAAAGATGAATAGTTAGATAAGATAAATTACAAAATGATGACTAAGGGTTAATGGGCTAACCAAGAAAAGTTTTAGAGGTACAGATTCACCCCTCCCCTTTCAGTACATCATCTCAATATAATTCCAACAATTGGTATCAGAGCTAAGTCTCTCTCTTGAAAAGCTTAAAGACTTGAGAGCAAAGATCAGAGCAATGGAAAATTTCAGACTAGACATGACTATTGAGAATGAGCAGTTACAAATGCAAATAAACTATGAGTAGTATAAGGAGGCAAAGATAAAGCTAAGACAACTTCTTGATGAAAGAAAGATAATGGAAACCAGGCTGAATGAGAAAGACTACAAAGAAATGGAAATACAAGAGTACTTTGAAACAACAGAATCATCATTGAGCAAAGCTTCAAACACATCAGTTGAAGAAATTTCAAGTATGCAGGAGATCAATCTACATCTGACAGATCAAATCAAGATGCTGCAAATTGGTCAAGAAACTCAAATGACAAAAATGATTGATGTCATGAATGATGCAAGAAAAGCTGAAAATGAAAGAACACTAGCCATTGATGATAGGAGGAAGATTACAGAGAAATTCTAAGACTCATTGAGCATCACCATGAGGTTACCAAATAGATTATTCTTATGAGTAAAGAAGCAAACAGATTAAATACAAAGGTCATTGAAAGAATACAGATCATAGGTGAGCTAAGAGAAGAGAACAAGAAATTGAAGCATGAAATCAAATTCCAAAATCAGGACAATGAATTGATCAAAAAGGATGAGGATAGCAACAAAAGGATGGATGATTTTCTTGATGGACAAAGAAGAGTCAACAACTACACATGATTAGGGTACAATGAGAATGGTGAATCCTCAAATCAACTAGATTAGAGGAATGCTTTCACAACCCCAAGATCCAAGAAACTATCATGCAATCACTGTGGAAAACCAGGCCACACCTCAAACATCTGCAGAAGCACAATGAAAGGTATTTCTCAAGCATAATCTACTTTTATTGGTAATTGTTATAAATTTAAAAAGAAAGGACACAAAGCACATGAGTGCAGATCCAAAGAGATAAATCCAAAGAGAAAAACCTATATGGACAAGTACTATCCTACATGCAAGATGAATGGGCATACACATAAGGAATGCTAGAAAAAGAACAACAAGGCATGGACTCCAAAGGAAATTGATAAAAGCTACAAACCATCAAGAGAAGGTAACTCATATGTTTGGGACTATAAAACATGGGTAAATTGCACATCATGTGGAGGGTATGGTCATATTGCTACCAACTACATGAGAAAATGGACCAGAAGGTCAAGAGGTTGGACCAATCCAGGTATGGCATGTTTACGCTGTCATAAGGTTGGACATGTGATAAAAGATTGCAAAAACTGACTGATAGACACAAATACACATCCCAATGGAAATACCATTGATGACATCAAAAGAATGAGAAACAAGATGTGGGTAAAAGCGACAAACACTGAAGGTGCTGGAAAAAGCAATACAAATGGTGACACCCCATCCACTGGATCTAGTAACATCACTACATGTAACTAGATTGCACAAGTAAGTATGGAACTGCATTATGACAAGTTTTACTATGCATCGGTTCCATTATACATAGTTCATATTGTAATATAGGCATGAATAAAGATGCAATATATTGTCACTTGTTAATCTATTGAAAAGCAACCATCGGTTATTGGGCACAATATGCATCGGTGAACACACACAAAAATTTAGCGTTACTTACAGGAATGTATCGGTCATTACACAAGCTAAGTGTAAACCGATGGATATCGGTGAATAATGAATCAAAAAAGCTGTCATTGAAACCTCATCGACAAGCATCGGTGAAGTCTCCAAAACTGCTTACAAGCCTGATGCTTTGCACAGACACCGATGGTGTTATGAATGTCTTTACCGACAAAAGCAGTCTTCATAAACCGATGAGTTGGTAAGCATTTATGACAACTTAGGGCACAAAAAGGTATAAAAGCCCGATGGGTAAGCTCATTTTTGCACCCGCAATTTTTAAGCAGAGTAGAGCATAGCAGAGAGATTTAAGAGAAATTTGAGAAGTGACCCAACAAAAGTCAATCACTAAGCATTTAGATTCAAAGGCAATCATAGACATTCAGTAAGTTAAATCCACTCACCGATAGCACTGTTTTGATTTACAAAAAGCCCTAAATTTCAAATACAATGGCATCAACTTCTAGGGTAGAGAAAATCAAGGTTGACAAGAAGAAACCTTTTAGACTTGTCAATAGAGGAGCGTGTGCTGAACCTAAGTATAAACTACACCCTGGAATAGCTTCCCAACCTGACGATTCTGGAGCATTCTCCTGAATCCCACCTAGGGTTTTGCTAGTAGAGGACGTAAGGTCCTACATTCACTGCAAGATCTCAGAGATAGGAGATCTAGACCTTGATAATGCCTATAGGGCACTTTGTGATGATGCTGGAAAGCTCAAAGAAGAGCATAAACACTTGGAAGTTAAGGGACTGACAAATGCACTGCATTTTCCCAAGGTTTTCAAAACAGAGTGGATCAAAATTGTTCTAAGCAGAATCCATGAAAACACTCTATGGTTGAACAAACCAAAGGCTATAACAAAGGATGTTATACATGTCGTGACTGGTTATCCAACAATCAACAAACCCTAGGCTCACAAACATCCATCTCTTGCAGAAGTGGAAAGGTTAACCGGTGCAAAATCAAACAAGAGGGCACTAAAAGTAAACACCATAACCGACACAGAGCTAAAGTTTGGAGCATGTGTGGTTGGATACAAGATATTCCAGGAAAGCAGAATGAACAACATTTCTAGCACTGCCATGAGCACAACATATAAGATCATCAAATAGGGGAAGAAGATGGATCTGACAGAGATCCTATTACATCAATTTGAGGAGAACATGTGCACAATAAGGTCTTCATAAACAAACACATGTAAGTTTGGTTCCCTCATAATGTGTATATTCTTTTATTTTGAAGAATACTTTCCTTCCATAGGAAAAGTTGCATGGGACACAAGTAGACCGATTACCATTCAGATCAGTGAGTTCATAGAATCACTTGGTATAGATTTTGACAATGTGATGCATGAATATTTCAAATCCATAAAGGAAGTGCTTCAAGCAAGAACTAGGATTCCTGAGAAATTGATAGAGGAACACTGTGAACAGATATGTTTTATGGTGGATATAGATTTCACTTACATAAAAGCTGTGGTTATGAGGAAATCATGGCTTGAAAAGTTGGATTATGAAATCAAAATAGGATTAGCAACTGAATGTATTCAAGAATTGTTAAAAGAATTGTTAAGTGAACCCATTGACAACAAGCAACTGAGATTTTGTACCTATGAGGAAGCCAAACTAAAGATTAAATAAAATCTTGTTGTCAAGAAGGCTGTAAAGCAGTCTAAAAGAATGGTCAAGAATTTGAAAAAGAACTTGAATATATCTTCTGATGGAGAAGAAGA
>MU225498.1:258437-274276 GCA_018584345.1 Thuja plicata | reverse complement strand
TATATATATATATATATATTCGTTAATAATAATGTAGTCATAATAATATTTGTTCATGTTCAGATTTGTTACTATTTAGTACCTGGAGAGGAAGGGACTAAAGTGTTACCAAGGAGGGGCTTGTATAAATCCAAGCAATGGATCTTATCCCAATAGAGGGTAGGCGTCAACATTCCGTAAGCCTTCATGATACAGACTTGGACCTGTAAACTTTGAGGGAGTCCATTCCCTAGTCTCTAGGAAACTTGGATAAGACCTACACCTTCCATTCATTAAGCCAAATAGTAATATGATTGGATATACAAGAACTAATGTTACTTCCTATTTATAAATATTTTAAATTGAATTATTGTGTTCTTGGGACATGTAGTGTAACTTTGAATTATATATGTAATAATTATGTCCAACCTAGCATTACACTAATCTCTCAATAAGAAAATGTCAAAATAGAAAGATGTTAAGACACTTCTTCAACTTGGTCTCACCCACTCTAAGTCTTCAAACACCCTCTCAAGCTTAAGGGCTAGGAACACTTCTCTGATTCTTGGTAAGTTGTGAAACTCTTCACCAGTGAGGTTCTTGATCTAATCTATGGATTTGAACACACTATTTGATCTGTCTACGTGAGGAATCAACAATCACTTTGATCCCCAAACACTCACAATACTTCAAACACTAATTCACCTACTAACCCTAGTAGATCTTTCTGACTGGTTATTGAGTTGTTTAACTTGCTTGGATGATTCCACTGACTTATTGAGGGACATTGAAGATGTTTTCAATGGTGTAGAGTGGGTGGTTATTTATTATTGCATAAATTAAGTTAACATAATTCAATTCAAGTACATCAAACATATGTCCTTTTATGCATATACTAGTTGAATTTACTTTTGACCTCTTCTCATAACAATAATAATAATAGTTTGTGTTTTACATGATTGCATTCCCCAAATCATTACTGGCAAAATTTTCCATTTAGAGTAATCATATCTAAATGGAATACACCAAGAAGTACCAAATGATGAATGCTCAATTATTGTAATGACAAAGCATTAGAACCATCCATTTCTAGAACTTGATTTTCTATAGTCTTAATGATTTGTCTATAGTCCTAATGATTTTTCTTATTTCTTGTCTTTTGTCCCTTTTTGATTTCCTATGTCTATGCTTGGTGACAGGATTTTAAACATTGTTGACAAATTGTGTTTCTTTTTTTGATTATTTGATTGATGCTCTCACCTTTCCTTACTTTTTAAATTCCATTGTTCCAATCAAGTTTTATAGTGTTCTTTATTAGGTTTCATGTTTTCAATATTGGGGTTCTACATTGTTTGCTGGTCTTGATAAATTAGGCCTTGAATTTAACTAGAGAAGGTATATGCACAAGTGATGAATATGCAGATTTCATAATAATACTTTGAATATGTATATATTTTTTTTGATAAAAATGGGCAAGCCATTATATTTTATTAATAAACTACTTCAGAAGGCTCAAGGAGGAAAGAAGTAGGAAGAAAAAATCCCATCTTGGCACAAGTACAATGAGAAATAAATGTAGTATACAATCATGACAGGACACACCCATAATGTTACTCTGTATCTGGGAATACAAAATGAGAATCAGAGGCAAGCCCAAAAAGCCCGACCACTGAGCCTACGTTGCCTTAGGAAACCCCACAAAGGTACCTCTATTTCATGGAATACAAAAAGGAGAAACATTGGGACCCAAAATCCCTCGATAACTGAGCCTATATTCCCAAAAATAGGAGTACCTATAGTACTACCTCCATGAAAGACTAACCAAAAAACCATACCATTTTGATAGCCGCCAATATACTAAACTGTATAGAACCAGCCCCTAGGCTTAACCTTGCCATGGCAGTGATAGGGACACTTGCATATGCGGCTGGAGGAGGTTGATTCTGTCGATGGTGTCGATGTTGATGAGTCCAAGTGAGGCCAAGCATTTTGAGAGGGGGGCGTCATCGAAACCTCATCATTTATGAAGGCAAGAATGATCGCCATGCTATCGAAAAGACTATATACGTCTGCCATGATGGTGGCTAGGATAAATTCCACTAGAGGTTCCATGCTCCTTCTGAATGTTGTAGAATCCCTAGCTGTGATGTTCAGTTTGAATGAGTTGTAGAACTTTACAATTTCCAGGTCCCTATCTAGTCGACCCGAAGGAAATAAACCCCCCACCCAAGCTTGTAAATCTCTGAGATTATAGTCCAGAACTTCCTTATGAATGCTTCCAGCTGACGTGAATTCTGGGTTGACCACCCTCACCACCATTTCCATGAATGAAATATAATCCCGCTTGAGGTCGTAGAAGTTAGAAAGAAAAATTGAGAAGACCTATGAGTGCAAGATGTTGCGAGGTGAGGACAGGAACATGACGTGTTCGCCAATAACCGTTCAAACTACATCCAGAACAACTTCTGGCAAGTCTCTGAAAGCCACCCGCATGTGAGGCTATAGGTAGTCATCAAGGATAGGGCACTCCCAGTCACAGCTTGGGAGCCAAATTCGTAGGTTAAGGGCTCGGTACTCCATCCCAGAAGATAAAACCCACCAAAGGCTCAGGAAGAGCGTCTAAAAGCTGTGAAAAACTAGGAAATGGGGCACAAGAAAAGATTTGTGTTTGTGCAGGGCTGAAAGAGGGTATATAATGGCCACCACATAGAAGAATTAGTACTTTTTACCAGCCCTAAATACATGTGAACTCAGAGCCCGAGCTGTACTTGTTGTCTTCACAGCCAAGTGACCAGAAGCCTAGGTAACACCTCAGCTCGAATGAGTAATTACACTGTGCCAACAGAGGTGAGAGCTTGAAGTTACCTTGTTTGTCATACCAATTCACATTCTTTTGGTGATGAACACACACATAAACACATCCCAAAGAGCCAAGAATCTGGAGAGGATCATGAAATCTGCTAACCTTAGGTGAGTGACGTCACTTGTGAGATCTCAATAGATTTGATGGAGAATAAAGAGTATGAAACCTGAATACCAACAACCCTTGTCCCTGGATATAGTTATTTGCAAGGAGGTGGTTGGTGGGCAATTTATTTTGACACCCAATTGACCCCCATTTTGGTGGTTAATGATTTAATAAGGGACTCCTAATTCCAATTGATTGAACCATTGTCCAAATTGACACCTCTGTTGGCAAGCTAGTCTACCAACCCATTAGCCTCCCTATAGCAGTGTGATATTTTGTATTCTAAAAACTCTATGAGCATCTTCCTTGTGTCATTTAGGATATATTAAAGTTCCTTTCTTGTAGAGTGGTGATGTGAGAGGGCAGAAGTGATAATCTGGGAATCTCCCTTAATATGGATTTTCTTCACTCCCTGTGAGGTAGCTAAGGATAAACCCAAGAAAAGGGCCTGGGCTTCCGCAATGTTGTTAAAGCCATCTGGGATTCTTGTAGCACCTTCTTTCAACACTTTCAACTTAGAGAAACATAAAATAAAGCTAACCCCCATAATTCCTGGGTTACCCTTTGAGGCCCCATCGAAATTGAGCTTCGTAAATATGTTGTCTGGAGGTTCCCAATTAGGATGCCCTTGAATGGGATAGTAATGGAGGGCCAATGATTTAGAATTAATGAGTCTTGAGAGGTGAAAGTCAAGGACAAAGACTTAGAGAAAATTTAGTATGCATTAACCATTTCTGATATTGATTTCTTGGCTGTAACACACATCTTATCAGCTGAACAAAATTTGTTACGAAAAATTCTTTTGTTCCTCTCCCACTATAAGCACCAGATAACAACTGCAGGTGACAGCCTCCATATGTGTGCAAAGAAGGTATCCTTATGTAGGAGGGGCCACTTTTCAAGGAGGTGATGTAAAGATGCAGGGAGAGGGCCCTGCCATCCAAGCTTTCCTAAAAAATAATACCAAATCTCCTACGCAAATGAGCATGATGCAAACAACTGATCAGCCACTTTCGCATGAGAGTTATAGAGGACACATTGGAAAGTACCTGTAATACCAAGCCTAGATAACTGATCACTGGTGAGGTTCCTAAGTATTTCCAACCATAGAAAAGAGCCTACTTTGGGAAGGACTACCAGGTGCCAACAAAATTTGAATAAGTGAGCGTAACGGTGTGTGCTTCCCATTAGAGATTTATAACCCAACTTAATCGAGTATTTTCTGTTGGATGCCAAGGATGAAAGTGATTGGGGGTAATCCATTCCATGAATCCTCCCAAAAGTCTATTGTTGTCCCTAGGTTAATTACCCATGAAAGGTGTGGGAGGACAACTCCTCTGCATTTCAGAATAAAATTCCACATTGTTGAACCAGGTGGGGGATCTTTAATTGTAAAAATGAGAGTCGGGTTATCATTATCAAGATACTTAAGTCTAATGATCCTAGCCCATTGTGATCCTAGATTCTCATATAATTTCCATGATAGTTTGGCCCCAAGGATGATGTTTCTCTCGTAAATGCTATGTAGGCCCACCCCTCCACACTCCTTAGGAAGGGAGATCTTATCCTAAGTGACCAGTGGGATCTTTGACACCCCATCAAGATTACCAATCCAGATGTAATTCTTGAGACACTTTTCAATTTTGTCTATTACAGTCCTAGGTGCCATAAGATCTGACATGATATAATTTAGAATAGAGGCAAGAATTGTCCTGACTAGAAGAATTCTCCTAGCCAGAGAGAGCCATCTAGCTTTCCAAAGAGCTATTTGATCAGATATGGACTGAAGAATATTATCCCATAGAGGGGGCCTACAAGGACCATGAAAGAGGGGAATTCCCAAGTATTTTTTTGGGACCTCAGCAACCTTGAAACCAAGCAACTTCGTGATAGCTTCCTGTGTGTTTTTGGACATATTAAAGAAGAAAACTTTAGACTTTGAGATATTGAGTTTTTCACCTGAGTATGTACAATATTCTTGAAGAATTTCTTCGAGAGCCTTGGCCTCCCAGAGCGAACCTTCAGCATAAAGAAGGGAGTCATCAACAAATAGAGTATGAGTGATTGACAGATGGGATTGGTGGAGAGAGAGGCTTGTAAGGAGACCTTGATATTTTTTGAAAGAGATTAGTCATCTCAGCCCTTCCGCCATAATAATGAAGAGAAAAGGGGACAGTGAGTCCCCCTGTCTAATCCCTTGTGAGGATGGGAAGAAACCACAGGGGGACCCATTGACCAAGACTGAGAACTTTTCCCCCATAATACAAGCCATGATCCATCAAATCCACTTTTTTCTAAAGCCCATTTTGTGCATAACTTGTCTCAGAAAACACTAGTTGACTCTGTCATACACTTTCATCATGTCTAGTTTTAGGAAGCTTGTAAATTCTGCACCTTAATTGAATGTAAAACCTCATGTGTGATCAGATCACCTTCAACCGTATCCTTCCTAGGGAAAAAGCCTCCTTGTTGATCAAAGATGATCCTGGGGATAATTTTTCCAAGTTGAGTAGAGATGGATTTGGTTCAAAGGGATATAGGCCTATAGTCTGCGAAGGAACTTTGTAGTGATCCCTTGGGAAATAATGTGAGGAAGGTGTTATTGAAAGGCTTAAACATACAAGAATGTCTTCTAGACTCTTCTACCACTTTTAGGATATCCATCTTCATGAAGTCCCAACACTTGTGAAAAGACAAGGGAGTAAGGCCATCAGGGCTCAAAGCCTTATCAGCTTCCATTACAAAAATTGAATTC
This sequence comes from Thuja plicata, assembly GCA_018584345.1. Classification (NCBI taxonomy): domain Eukaryota; kingdom Viridiplantae; phylum Streptophyta; class Pinopsida; order Cupressales; family Cupressaceae; genus Thuja; species Thuja plicata. The sequence goes on along the minus strand of MU225498.1, from coordinate 268,574 downwards.
TTGATCTCGTCTAAAGAAAAGGGATGAAGAAGGAAAATGTTATCATAATCTAATATCAAGGGGGATGAATTGGAGATCAGGATGGGAGGAGGGGACTGATTTAGCCTGGTTAGAAAGGAGACATTGGAAAAAATGGACTGCTTCCCCCTAAATGTCTTGCTTGGAGGTTAAATTATTACCCTAAGCTTCATTAATTTGAAAAATGACATTTTTCTATCTTTTGATCATTGCCAAGGTTTGAAAAAAGTGTGTATTTCTATCCCCCTCAGCCAACCATAGTTCTCTGGACCTCTGCCACCAGTATGTTTCTTGCCTTAGTAGAAGTTCTTCTAGTCTTTCTTGTAAATCTTTATGAGTATTGTATGTCCATTAGGATAGACCATGCTGTAGGATATATTCATTCCAACCTTCCAATTAATTTTGGATGTTCTTCTTCTCTTAAAAAATGTTCCCGAAACTGTGATGATTCCATTCCTTAATTTTGGCTTTCATAAATGCTAGTTTTTTGGATAGTTGGAACATTTTATACCCATTTGTCACTGGGCACTGGTTCCACCATTGTTGCAAGAGCCAAAGAAACTAGGGGTCTCTAAACCACATGCATTCAATCTTGAAGTATGATTTGGGATTGAAAATACTGCTGGCTAATTCAACATCCAAACTCACTGCGTAATGATCTGAGCCTGACAGACTAAGAATGCTAGAGTGGGGGCACCCATTTGATATAATCCATTGTGTGTTGAGTAGAAATCTATCCAAGTGTGCACCAACAAAACAAGGCCCCTTTCTTCTATTTGACTAGGTTATCTTTCCATTTGACGGGCATCAATCAAATAGTGCATTACCTTCATCAAAGTTCTTAAAATCTTGAGTGACTTTGTATGAGGGAGCTACACCCCCCACTTTATCCACATCTCCCATCGTGGCATTGAAATCCCCTCAAATGATAAGTTTCACGTCTCCAAGTTGTGAGATGTTATGTGACAGTAAATCCCATAAACTCTATTTCCCAGTGGCTGGTATTGGGCCATAGACATTTAGTAGAGAAAAGGAGAGTGCAGAGACTGAGACTTCGGCCAGTACCCAGTCAGTTGTCGATGCTAGTAGGTCCAATTTGTACTTTTGAGGTTTCCAAATTATTGCAAGTCCCCCTAAAGCACCTGAAGATGGGACAAGGATGAAAGCCCATCCCTTCCATGAGTTAAAGAGGCGTGTTCCTTTATCTTGGCACAATTTTGTTTCTTGTAAGAGAACTAAGTCGGCCCTGCTTATCAGAATTTGATCCTTGATAAGCCGAGTTTTGTTAGAGGCATTAACGACTCTAACATTCCAAGTTAGGACCCTCATTTCTAGCTCAGAGAGCCTATTTCTCTCCTACCCTGTTGGATCTGTTTGTCTATTGAGGTGATAACCTCTAATTTAGATTTCCTTGGGAGTGAGGAGAAAGGGAGAGTGGATTGGATACCTGCGGTGATCTCTGCTACTATTTTTTTCCCTTTGGTAGGTCATTGATGTATCACTAGTCTTGCTTCTCCCTAACCTCCTCTAGGGTCTCCTAGGTCACTCTATTGACCTACTAGGGTTCTTCCACTAACCCTATGCTCCTTAGGATTCTTATCACAAGATCTGAATCCTTTTCAACTAGTGAACACTAGCATGTAGAACCAAAACACTCCATGCTTCTTCCTAGACCCCAAATGATCTTTCTTGCTTCATTTTCCAAAATGCTCCAATTGACCCACATTGAGCAACAACCACTCCATAGAGAGAAATAGGGTTTCCAAGATGTTACTAGGGTCCTTTCCACCACCTGCAATCACACTTTGCAATGGAACCCTAATCAAGTTCCAAGAAACACAACAATTTCTTCCCAAATAAGGCTACAAGCAATTAGGCCTATCTAGGCTCTATTTCTACAATAACAAACAAAAAGTCTTAACAAGTATGGAAACAAGTGTAGGATCTAGATATCCTTTATAAAAAACTAGAGATTTTCTAGGTCTAGGGTTCTCAAGCTGTCCGTATAGCTCTGCCTATAATCAAGGCTAAAAATTAGGGTTTCATGGCTTTCAAAACTAGTCTGAAAGAAACCTTGTTCTTGCTATAAAAAAGCATTCACCAAAACTTCCCATTCAAACTAGGACCTCATAACACATTACCCTACTCCTCACCAAGCTTTGATTGGAGCTATGAATGCTTTCAATCCACCAAACTAGCTCTGTAACTACTAGTGATCCCTAGCCATGCCGTACTGGCTTGCCTAGGACATCATCTTAAAAATGGCTGCCATACTTTCCAAGGCCCCTCCTTTAGTGTATACAATATATATGGAGTCACCTTCCATAATCCAAGAGCCAGTACAATTGCCATGGTGGAAAATGAATCTATGACCCCATTTGTTCACAGTGCTTAATTCAGGACAACAACAATGCAGAAAACAAAAGATTTTATAAAAGCAACTAAAAATATTAAATCTAACAAAATACCACCACACGAAGTCTTAATACAATCTACATTACTCAAAACAAAGCTTACAAAAGTTATTTCAATCTATTAAACTATCTGATCTTCACAAAACACACAAACTGTCACTATTATTCCAATACACAGTTCGTACACAATATGAATTCAACTTGCCAACCCTTCCAAAAGCTCAAGGATAGCCTAATGTAGTTGACCAAGGTACTACAAAATTGGTTTCAGATAGCTATGGAACTAATTCCATTGAAGTTGCATTCTTGCAACAAATGTTGGCAATGTTGTCAATGATAATATTGCCAACTTTTACAACTTTTTGGATAAGCTATCCAAACTTGATCTAACCTTGTCCAAACTTGTCCAAACCACTAGTTAGGGCTTAATAACATAGAAAAGGGCCTCTAGTGCCTTTTTTGACTCATTTGGCATCAAAATACCAAAAACACCCTATTGGACCTTAATGGACACAAAAGTCTCTAAGGACCTATTAAGGTATCCTATCCCGTATCTTATCCTCTACTAACACATTACTCAAAAAAAATAAGACCTACATATCCTCTTATTATCCTAGTGGTCTATCTAGAACCACTACAAGCCAAAACATCAAAGAAGCCCTAGGTTACATTACATCTTCTAGCCTACCTAGGTGCTCCTGCACCATACTCCCCCAAAAAGGAGAAGCTATGTCACTCCTCTAGATAGTAGATCCTCTGAAATGCCCACCTTCTTAAAGTCTACCTCTGCAATCCATGAGGCCTCTAACTTTGGTCTATCCTTCCACTGAATTAGGTGTTCCATGTAAACTTTATGCCTTGTAGTCTTCTTAACCCAGGAGTCTAGCACTTTGTCAGCTACCATCTATGGTTTAGGAGGCAATACAATATCCTCAACATCCTCACTGATGCCTTGACATCCCTAACTGATCTCATCTACCTTCCCTCTGAACTAGATTTAGTCTTGCACATTGAACACCAGAGATATGCTCAAGTCTAATGGTAAATCAATCTTATAGGCATTAGCCCCATATTTGGCCAAGATTTTGCAAGGTCCCACCCTTTTCATATGAAGCTTGGTAGGGACACCCTTCTATAGCCTTGATTTTTTCAAGTGAACCATTACATAGTCCCCCACCTCAAACTGAACTTGTCTCCTCTTTTCATCCACCTTAAGCTTCAAATTTTGTTGACTATCTTGGATTTGCTTCTTGACTTGTTCTTGGATCTCCTTCATATTATGGGTGAAGTCTTCAACATGCCCACTTATATACTCCATACCTCCAAGATGGCCCATAAAATTCACATCCTTATCTGATACTATGCTCAATGGAAGACCATGAATCCTCACAATCTGCTTAAAAAACAAATAGGCAATGTGGTTAGCATCATTAGTAGTTTTACATGGGATGAAATGCCCCATTTTACTAAATCTATCAACAAATACATAAATATTATCATACCCCTACTTCATTTTGGGTAAGCCTACAATAAAATCCATACTCACACACTTCCATGGTCAGTTATGGATTGGTAGAGGCTGATACAACCCTGCATAACTCATTCCTCCTTTTGTCTTCATGCAAAAAACACACTGCTCCACATAATTAGTAACATCCTTCACCAACTTTGGCCAATGATAGAACCTCTGGACAAGCTCTAATGTCTTGTTCATACCAAAATGACCACTTAGAGATCCATTATGTTTCTCCTATATGAGATTCATCCTCATAGATCCTCTTGGCACACACAACTAATTACCTCTAAACAATAGTCCATTCTACAAAGTAAACTCTGAGAACTTGCTATGAAAATGGTTTTGGAATTCAACACATACCTTGTATGCTTCCCCAAAATCCTCATCTTCCTTGTATAAGTCTCTAAAACTATCAATGCCAATGTTATTTAGGTGGACTTCTTGGACTGTAAGTAACCTGCTTCTTAGTGCATCTGCAACCTTATTGAGCTACCCCCTTTTATGCTTTATAGTGAAGATGAATTCTTACAAGTACTCCATCCACTTCAAATTCCTATTGCTTAATTTTTCTTTTATATTAATGTAACTAAGGTCTTGGTTGTCAGTGAACACCACAAATTCCTTAGGCAAAAGATAATGCCTCCATTTTCTCAAGGATTGAACTAAAGCATATAGTTCAAAATCATAAGAAGAATATTTCTTCTTAGCCTCATTTAATTTCTCACTAAAGAATGAAAGTGGCCTACCTTCTTGACTCAATACACCCCCTGATACCATCCCACTTGCATCACATTCAATGGTGAATAATTTCTCAAAAATTGGCAATTGTAGGACAGGTTCAGTAGCCACTTGTCTTTTCAACATCTCAAAGGATTTTTGTGCTTCCAAGGTCCATCTAAACTTAGTTTTGACCCCACCCTTAATAGTATCCAATAATGGAGCACATATCCCATTGAAGTTCCTAATAATATTTCTATAAAATTGTGCAAGGCCATGAAATTTTTTTACCTCAGTGGTTGTGGTAGGTGGAGGCTAGTTTAGGATAGCAGCAACCTTGTCTTGGTCCATCTTCAAAGACCCTTTGGACACTACAAAACCCAAATACAATAGTTCTTGTTTGAAAAAATCACACTTTTCAAGGTTGATAGCCAATTTCTCTTCATGCAACCTCTTCAACACTGCCTCTACATGTGTGATATGCTCCTCTCTTATCTTGCTAAATATTAGTATATCATCAAGATATACCACCACAAACTTCCCTGTGAAGTCCTTGAGCACCTCATTTATGAGCCTCATGAATGTGTTCAGAGCATTAGAGAGGCCAAATGGCATGAAAAGACATTCATATAATCCATCAGTGGTCTTAAATGCTATTTTCCATTTATCACTTTCCTTCACCCTAATTTGGTGATAACCACTCTTCAAGTCCAACTTGGTAAAGTACATTGCCCCTCCCAGGCAATCAATAAGGTCCTCTATCCTACGTATAGGGAACCTATACCTTATTGTGATCATATTTATAGACCTTGAGTCTATGCATAATCTCCATTTTCCTCCCTTCTTGGATGCCAAGATAACCAGGATTGCACAAGAGATAATATTCTTCTTGATCAAGCCTTGATCTAAGAGTTCCTGCACTTGTCTAGCTACCTCCAAGTTCTGATCAGGAGTCATCTTGTATGCTACTTTGTTGGGAAAAGATGCCCATGGCACAAAGCCTATTTGGTGACTTATTACCCTCTTAGGTGGTAGGATTGCAGAAGTGGCATCACTCACTATGTCCTTATACTTCTCAAGAAATTCTTGCACCTCTGGTGGTAATGGCTCCTTCACTAATTTTTCTTACTCCTTGGCTCTTAGAACAATGGCATACCCTTAACTCTCATAATCTTTGATGTCTTTCACAAACTGTTTGCCACTACACAACATCACATTAGGAGTCTTTGACTGTGTTTCTTCATCTTCTAGTAAAGACTAAATTTTGAAAGTCTTTCTTCCTTTCTTGAAGGTGATGGAATTCTCCTTCCCATCATATACTACCCCATTATCAAATTTCCAAGGCCTCCCAAGTAGAATATGACAAGCATCCATTGGTAGGATGTCACAAAGTAGTCTATCCTTGTACCCTATAATTGAAAACTCAACCCAAGTTTGGTCATTTACCAACACACTTTGGCCTTTGTTGAGCCATGTCACTTTATAGGGATTCACATGGGGTATCTTGGCTAGCTTGAGTTTCACCACTGCCTCCTCTGAGATGATATTATCTATGGATCCAGAGTCCACAATCACTTTACAAACCTTACCAAGAATTTTGCATTTGATTCTAAACAAGGCCCTCCTATATTTGGGCTCATCCTTGATTGGTTTCCTTACCAATACTCTTTTGAACGTCAAGTTCTCTCCCATCTCTAAATCTAGATGGTCAATCTTAGGGGTTTTGACACTTGAAGTGTCCTCATGTGCATATGCTACCCTCTTGTCACTATTTTCTGCAGAAGGTTTGTCAGGAAATCTATAGGCTGGATGGCCTAATTGCCCACAATAATAACACTTCATGGTTGTAAAGTAAGAACTACTCCTACCTCCTCTTCCTATGTTAGGACCACCATGATTACCCCTGCCTTTGTTATAGCCTCCTCTTGAACTACTTTCAGTCTACTGCTCTGTCAACTTGTTATCTCCTTGTGACCTTTGTTCACTACCTCTGCCTTGGTAACCTCCTCTTTCACCCCTTTGTTCTCTCCCTTTTCCTCTATTGTTATTGTTGTTCTTGAAGCTAGAATCCCCTTTCTTCTTGTTCTTCTCTTCCACCCTTATAGCCAATTGATGACACTTCTAAATTGTAGTTGGTGTCCTTAGGCTAATCTCCTCTTGGATGTTCCACTTAAATCCATCCAAGTATCTAGCCACTTTAATTGAATCCCCTGTTAGTAATAAATGAGAGGGGGGGGGGGGGGGGGGTGAATCAGTGGCCTCAAACAATTCTTAAATCAACCCTTCAACTCTTATAACCACTAATTATTTCTCAAGTTATGTTTGTCCTACAAGATGAATGCCATGATATACTTATAATGATTAACTGTCTATCCGTTTTCCTTATCTGTCCTTATTGTCCTTGATTACTAATAAGTAGTATAACTATTTACTAAAATACAGTAAATATGCAGAGTATACTGATAAATCTAGAATGAATTATGTAAGATACAAAACAGTAAAGAAATGCATCATACACACATATAACACATGGATTTTAACGTAGAAACCCTGTTAAGGGAAAAAAACCACTGGGACTGGTACCCCAAATTTTCACTCTTCTAAAGTGAGCCCTGTTAGGAGCCAACCCTGTTAAAGGTTACAAACACACTGTTAGGTGTGACCTTGTTAGAGGATTTCACACATATAGGTTGTCACTTAGTATCGGGCATCTAATGCTACCATCCTTGAATCAGCCTCTCTCTTAGACTGTCAATAGGAATCGGGCATATCCAATGCTACTTTCATGAATCAACCTTTTTGGCACTCCTTGGGATGTACCTCAATATATAGAAGACTGTTAAATCCTGTTCTATTAAGAGACTTGATGCTTCAATGGTTAAAGTAAAACAAAATGACCTATTTCTAATTCAACTTGAATTGCAGATTTTTAGATCTATTTAAGTACATTACCTCTCTGATCAATGTATCAATTCAATTCTTTTGTGCTGCATACTTTTTTCTCTATGATGCTGTGCTTACTGTTCATCGGTATCTACAGAATTCCTTAGCTCTCCATCAGCTTGAATGATTAGTACTACATGAAGTTGTTCTTCATCAATTTCTCTTTATCATCCTCTTTCTATTCACTCCCCTTAATCCCCTTTTCATGTGATATGAAAATAAATTAAGCTTGTCTCTTATATAGACAAGATATTCACTATTTCTTGATTCTTGGCGTAAAAAACAATCCAACCAATTTGATTTAAAGTATAAATCTTGATTTGTCTCGTAGTTATCTTCATACCAACTGTATAAATAAACTTTAAATCAATTACTTAACTCTGGTTGAATAAAACAAAGAAAACAACCAGTTAAGTCTATCTTTAGCTCTTGCTAGCTAGATATTTTGTCATTTTCTGAACTCTCTGTTCCATCGGTCAATTCTTTAGTTAGTTGAAGGTGACAAATGACAGTTTTCGTCGGGTATCATTGGATTTTTTTTTCTCATCAGGCAACTTTGTCTTCAGCTCATCAGGCATCCTATGGTTTTGCTTCATTGGGAAACACTATCTTCTGCTCATCAGGTATCACTGTGACTTTTCTTCTTTGCCTTTACTGATGGTGTGCACTTTGTTGGTATTGTTTGTCACTTACTGAATACTTGACTTTTATGCATTTCTAAAAGCATAAACTTTGTTTCATTGATTTTGTGAAGTCTTTGGCATTATGTACATGACCGTATAGATGATATCAAGTTGACATCAATGACAATACAAACTATTAACTGATTTAATGCCTTGCATTATCTTCAACTTAACATTATCAAACATTTGATCGGTGACATGTCATTAATCTATCTCTTTGGCATTGATGGTAACAAACTTATATTATCACACTATACTATTTCTAATACAATATGAAATACAATTGTTGAGATTCATCAAACTACCAATCTCTCCCTTTTGTCAACTGATAAATGTCTGAACTTCAGTAACATCTATTTTAGCTTAGATTTGATTCCTGCAGTTCTCTTGTCTTCTAATGTGTTGAGTCCTTTTCTTGTGTCAATTTCTCTCCTTTTGGTTGTTCTCTTATTTTGATGTCTTTTTTCTCTTTTCAGCAACTCTCCCTTTGTATAATCTTTCATACAACTTTCTCTCCTTAAGATTATAATCTCTCCTTGTTGGAGTAATTTGATAATGGATAGTCTTTCTCAGGGGAATGTGATAATATGGATAATCTCTCTCCCTTTGACAATAATTCCAAACAAATATTTTACAAATATCTGACATTCATGTCAAATAATCATTTTCCTATCCATAATATATTCCTTGAATTTCCCTTATCCATCAACAATACAACAATAATCACTGGTGCTCACTTCTGATATATACTTGTCTGTATATAGATGTAGCTTTTAAGATCATCTTGTTTCTTGCATCAACATGAATGATATTCTGATAATATGTAGGCTGATGGAGCCTTCAAATATTTTACTGACTGGTAGACAAGGGTTTGACCCCTAGTCTTTTTCTCAGGTACTCAAATGTATCCTTGGGTAGTGGCTTGGTGAAGATATCAGCTAATTGTTCTTTGGATTGCACATACTCAAGTATCACCTCTTTTTCTTGAACTTGTTCTCTCAAGTAATGATACTTGATGGCAATGTGTTTACTTTTTGCATGCATGACTGGATTCTTGGAAATGTTTATTGCACTGGTGTTATCATAATAGATAATCACTGGTTCTAAAATCTTCATATGCATACCTTCCAGCAACTATTTTATCCATGCAATATTTGAGCAATTTGTAGCAGCAGCAACATACTCTGCTTCTGCAGTAGACTAAGAGATGAATCCTTGCTTCTTGCTAATCCATGTGACAAGTCTGTCACCCATAAAGAATGCTCCTCCAATTGTGCTATTCCAGTCATCAAGATTCCCAGCCCAATCAACATCGGTAAACACCTTAAGGTCAAATTTGCCTTCTCTTCTATATCATAAGTTGAATTCCTCAGTATTCTTCATATATCTTAGAATTCTTTTCACAGCAGTCATCTGTGATTCCTTGGGGTTAGCAGAAAATCTAGCAACAATTCCTACTACATGTGCAATATCTAGTCTAGTGTGTACAACATAAATCAGTTTTCCAATCATTGATCTATATAAAGTTTGATTTACCTTTGTTGTTTTGTCCTCCTTTGTCAACTTACATCCAGTAGCCATCAGTGTTCCAACTAGTTTGGATTCTTCCATCTTGAGAATTTTTAGGACCTCTTTGATGTACTTGGACTGTGTAATGAAAATTCCTTCACTTTGTTGAATGATCTGTAGAACAAGAAAGAACTTGATCTCACCAAACATAAACATCTCAAACTCTTTGCTCATCTCATTAGCAAATGATTTGCATAGCATATCATTGCCTCCAAATATGATGTCATCAACAAATATTTCAGCAATCAAGGTGTTAGCATCAGTATCTTCTTTTAAA